>PVKE010005345.1:0-59428 GCA_004027555.1 Craseonycteris thonglongyai
TGTTGATGATAGCCATTCTAACAGGTGTAAGATGGTATCTCATTGTGGTTTTTATTTGCATCTCCCTAATTGCTAGTGATGTGGAGCATTTTTTCATATACCTGTTGACTGTTTCTATGTCTACATGAAAGAAGTGTCTGTTAGGTCTTCTTCCCATTTTTAAAGTGGAATGTTTGCTTGTTTTTTGTTGTTGAGTTGTGTGAGTTCATTATATATATTTAGATATTAGCTTTTATCAGAGGCATTGTTTGCAAATATTTTCTTCTATTCAGTTGGTTTCCTTTTTACTTTGTTGATTGTTTCCTTTGTTGTGCAGAAGTTTTTTAGTTTGATATAATCCCAGTTATTTATTTTTGCTTTTCCTTCCCTTGCCTTTGAAATCAAGTTCATAAAACCCTCTCTAAACGCAAGGTCTATAAATTTAGTTCTGATGTTTTCTTCTGTGCAGTTCATTGTTTGGGGTCTTATATAGAGGTCTTTACAGTCACACCATCCCGAACATGCCTTATCTCATCTTATCTCGCAAGATTAATATCCTTTTCCTAGTTTCAAACTTTCATGTCAGTCAATTAACAAGAAAGGATTTTGGTCTCACTGAAAGCAACTTTGTGCACTGGTCAAACACATGTCCTCAGAAGAGGTTATCTGCTCCTCAAGCATTCTGTTCCAAATGTATCATCTTTAACTCCACCCTGTTTCTGAACGTCCATCATACCGCATCCTATCAGAACTAGCTTGGAAGGGCCTCAGACCACGCCATCCTCTTGAATGCTCTGAGTTACTTCTCTAATTTGCTCCCCCTGATTCACTGGCTCAGGGTTTCAGACCCAGAAGATTTAGCAACCAGTCCAGATTTCTTAACCTCCTTTCATCCATATTGTGTAATGTATTCTTCTGTCTCTGCTTCGTCATATTTCTTCACCATCAGATGCAAAGACAGCAAATGCCATTGCCATTAACTGTCCACACAGCTCCATTTTCATTGGTATCTCCCACTTCGGCCAGACCACACTTGCCCAAAGCCTTCTTCATACCAAGCATGCTGGCTTCTTTCTTTTCTTAAGACACATTATGATTATACCCAAACAGGGCATGACACAATCAGCAAGTGGTGAGCCGAGAACTGCTTCAAGTATGCCATATCAGCTTGTGATACTTTTTCCTCAACATCTATTCTCCTATATGATGTTTTGCTTTATGTATCTATCATCCTCCAAGTAATCACCGAGACCCCGGATGTCAGGTAGGATTGTCTGGTTTCTGAAGCTGATGGTGGAACAAAAAGGAATTAGGATGATTTTTTATTCCTTTTGTTTCAAAAATTTATTGGTCTATTTATTTGTTTCATTTAGTATGTTTTCACCACCCCCTCCCCCGCTCCCCCTTGCCTAGCAGAACTGAGGATTCAGAAGCAGATTCAATGTAGTTTAATTCAAATACGATGATATGTTTTTGCACATGTGTGTTATGACTGCTATTAAACTCACTATGATTGCAATCAATGTTCTATCACTTGTAAGCTGTTTGACCTTGGATTCTTGTAGCTCAGCTTCCTCAGCTTCAAATAACAGTAAAAATAGTGCTTTCCTAGAAAATGTAATGTATCCAGGGAGATAATCAATGGAAATGCTTTAGCTTATTGCTATGCACATAAGAAACACTTAACAAAAGTTCTCTATTTTTATTAGCTTCAAAAGATCGTTGACTTTTATAAGAATTAATTAGCATGTGATGACCTGAGTGCTGATTTTGGGGGCACATCGAAAGGAGATGCATCATTCAGAATTGGTGACCTCAGAAAAGAAAATACCTTTTGAACTGAAGCTAAATAACATGGAAGACTGTGTCAGTCAGGAAAAAGGATAAAGTTTACTCCTAGAGAAAAAGAACAGAACAAAAAATAAAACAGAAAAGATGGGTAGGCAGCGTGGTAAAAATTTGTTGTTTGTTTCCATTTGAGTATCATTGCATGTGAGGAATAAAAAATTGATCTGGAAAATGTATAAGGAAGAGTAAAGGGACATCAGTTATGAGGGCAGGCTAGGAATAATGAGAACCTAAATTAAGGTAGCAATTAACAAAAGAGTTGGAAGGGTAAGGTCTGGGGGTCTGGGTGGAGGGCCGCACATCTGAAAGGTGTTCAAAAAGTACTGCAAATGAGTTTGGGGAACTTATTAAATATGCAGGGGTGGAAGGCAGAGGCAATAAAGAATGAAGAGAAAGGTTAGTTAGATTATCTCGAGTTCTGGTTTGGTGGGATAACTGGTTAGATTACTAGGTTACCAATCTTGCCTCCAAAGTGAGGAACACGAAAACAGCTAGTTTAAAAGTTATCTGTGTTGGTGTTTATGATACTTTTAGATATTTAATATTCTCCATAACCATCTTAACTCCAGTAGTACCAAATGACTTCCTTCCAATTTACCGTATAGGCCACATTCTCATTTATTCACTGTAGCGGTAGGCTTTTTACACATAACATTCCATTTTCTGTTACATTCTTCATTATCCATTAAACTGTCTCTCTCTTGACCTTTTCCTCTTAGTTTAACTGCCACATCCTCCTTTGAGGTCCCTAACCCCAAAAGTGGGGAAGTTGCCTCTTACATATTTCTGTATGTGCTTATCCTGTTAAGTTAGCACCATGAATGGTAATCATCTTTTAATGTATTTTTCTTATAAAACTGGGAGTTTTTCAAAGATCTATTTAGTTTATTAATTATTTATCCAACACAGAGAAGGAGCCAACTAATATTTGTTGAATAGCAAAACAACTATGTAATTATATGGCAGATGATTACAATGTAGACTATGAAACTGAACTATACATATACAGTATAACAATTATATAAAATATGTATTTGTATATTTTTAAAAAACTATCAAACACATGCAAAAATATTATAACTATATGAGTCACATAAATGTTTGTATAAGAGCAGTGGTTAGAGGGTGACTTTCTGTCATTTCTTTATTAATTTCTAAATTTTTAATGACTTATAATTTTTATAAGTATATGAGTTCAAAAATGTATTGCCATATTTTCCAGTTCTTATTATAAAGCATAACACTAACATACTTGGATGTTTCTTTATGAAATACTGTATTGGAATATTTCCAGGCATGAAATATTCTTACCCTAATATAACTTTGAAAACATAAGAAAATAGGATGATCAAAACATGAATCCTAAAATTTGCTTTTATGAGATTTCTTTCTATCAAAACTTGTTCTTAATTATTCATCTTTACTGCTTCTCTCCTGTCTATTCCCAAAAACATACCTGCAATCTAAGATGCCTGCCTTTTATTTTTTTAACTTGGATATATTTTTTTTAAGTTTTTTTGTGATACAAAGATATTTAGATTTGACCTATGAAATAAGCCATTAACTTTTGGCCTTTAAAATGAATCATTAACCTTTGAGTTTCAGAAATATGGCTAATGTTCAGGGTTTATTAAACACACCTTTCCCCAATCTCTTAGTCTCACCCTATCTCTGATCCTAACAGCTTTTGCTACCTGTGCCTCAGATTCAGGAGTGAGGTTAGCTTGGATTTCTTGAGAGTATTTTTCACAATACTTATCAACTTTTTATAATATCAATTTTTTTCTTCAATTTTTGTTAAACTAATTGGTGAAATAATAGTATCTTGTTTTATTTCTCTAATTATTAGATCACAGTAAGAAGTTTAGACAATATGCAATTATATAGAAGAAAAATTTAAATTCACCCTCTGCTTTAACCATTCTACCCTTTTTCAAAGATAGTTACTACTAATACTATGGTTCATAATCTTTCGGATTTCATGGTTTTATGTTATAGTCAACTTTCATATATTCCTATTTATATGCACAAATATATGTATCTGTATAAACATACAAATATGTACATTTATGATTATATGCTCATAAATGTAAACATATAGCTGCATATGCACTTATATATCTACATGTATGAATATTCATAAATGTGCATAAGTATACATAGAGGGAGAAGAAGAGAAAGTGAAAGACTGAGGCAGGTTTGGAGTGACACAACATATATGGTTTTGTAGCTTAGTTTTTCTCCATGTAATAATTTATTTCACAGGATTCTCTAAATCAAGAGGTATGCATCTACCATTTTAATTGTTATTTGCAAATTTCCTTTAGCTGTTGTTGTTTTTTTTTTCTTTTTAACCAAATCATAGTTTAGTATACAATTATACCAAAATGTATTTATCTGTTCCTCTTAAGTTTATGTTTTTACTCAGTTAAGCAGGGATTATCCTTTTACATGTCTTTGTTTATATGTGTAAATATCTATTGAACAAATTCCTATGAATAGAGCTGCTAAATTAATATGTACCTTTTAAATATTGACAGATACTGATTCCAACTTGTTGACAAATACTAGACGCTGTTAACACTTATTTTTTTCTAATTGTTGTTTTACAGAGAATTTCTGCTTTCTTTGCATGTCTATGAAATTGAGTATGATTTTAAATGTGTTTCTTCTTTTATGTTCTTATTTTGTTTTTGCTCACTTTGGACAGGATATTTTGCATTTTATGTTAATCTTTAGAAGCACTTGCATATATTATTGTCATCAATTCTATTTTACTATGTAAGTTTGTCACTGTAAACAGATATTTACATGTGGGCAAATCTTTTGATCTTTTCTTTTATGGCTTTATAAATTTGTGAATTGGTTAGGACTCTTCCATAGTGCAAAGTTAAAAGATTAGTCTCCAGTTTTTTTTTCTAATGTTTTGATTATTTATTTTTATATGATTCCTCATTTACTTGACCCAAATTTATTTTTTTGTTATTTTTTCTATAATATGTTACGTTTTTGATATCTTCTATGGCAAAAGATTTACTTAGCAGCAATTTTTTTTTAATTTCTAACATATAAGTTATTCTTAATATTTAAATTTTTAAAATTCCATTTGTTTTGTGAAGTTCCATTTCTAAACAAAATTGTCTATATAATACATTGAAAGAAATAAACACCAAGTCATTAATTGTGCAAATCAATTGTAATACACACATACACTCACGAACACACATATATAGATTTCAGAAATCTAAAAGAAATCCTCAGTGAATATATATTACTTTCTATGTACTAGGAGATAGATATTAGATAGCTTATTCCAAAATACCTTTCTTTATTTTCCAAGTAAATCTCTTTATCAACTTTTATTAAATTATTATTATTATTTTTTTTAAGATTTATTTTATTGATTTTTGACAGAGAGAAACAGAGACAGAGAGAAGGAGGAGGGCCCAGAGCAGTCTTCATAGTTGACATTAGTTTTCCATATAGTTCCACTCCACAGGTGGGCACGGGGCTGCGCAGGGCAGGAATTGGGCCGGGAGCCTCCCACATAGGTCCTGGCGAGAACTGAACTGGTGGGAAGCCGGGATGGCTCAATGGGTTAAGCGCTCACCTTGCAGAGCCAGGGATGGGGGATCGAATCCCGGCCCTGGCCCAAGCGGAACCACATGCTGGACTGGGAGCTCCCCCAGTTCAGTTTTCTCTCTCTGTCCCTGTATCTCTCTCTCTCTCTTTCTCTCTCTCCTCTCCCTTCTCTGTCAAAACAAACAAAAAAAAGAACTGAACTGGGGGCACACCCCAGTTCAGCATGTGGGTCCGCATGGGCCGCCGCTGGGATTTGATCCTCGTTCTCCCGGCTTTCAAAGCGAGCACTTAACCCACTGAGCCATTTCAGCTTTCCCTAAATTAGTATTACTAAATCATGACTATATTACCAACCAATAAATTATGATTATAATTGTTTTGCATAATGATTTATGCTTGTTAATGCTACCTCATTATATAGTTTATTTACAAATATTAAATATTATCTTTATTAATAATGTGTGTAGTATGATATACATATATACATATGTATATATATATATATATATATCACATGTGTTTGTGTGTGTGTGTGTGTGTGTATTTGGTTTTGACAGATGTCTTATCACAACTGTCTGACTTTTCTCAGGCATATTTTTCTCCAAGTGCTTAAATTCTATCCTTTAGTTCCTGGAGATTTTCTTACAGAATTCTTCTGTCTTTTGCTTTGGTCAAGATTCTTTGTTCTCTAGACATGTGACAAAGTGGTCACTGGGACTTTCTTTCACTATATCTCTACATGATACCTCTGTTTCTTATAGCTTTTATCTTTTTCTTTTAAAACTTTCTATCTCATTTTGTTGAGTATGTTTCATAACAATGCATTTCCTCAAAAGGCAGTGACTTTAGTAAGTAATTATAGACATCTTTGTGAAGAAATTATTGTTCTTTCCAAGGGATTCTGGCCTCCCTTTTAATGGTTCTGTGTCACAGAGGACTGCACCTGATTTGATGTTTGTCTAAAACTATTCCACAGGCTTTCTGATCACCATTGCCATCATATTTCTCAAATGCTAGAGAATTTACATTTAGGTAGTCTCAGTTTTTATTTCTGTTCCTTTTTTTAATCTAATTTTAATTTTTTAAATATATTTTCTTCCTCTGATATCTACTGTTTTCTTTGTGCTAATGATTTGAAGTTAAAGGCTTATTTGTATTCTAATAGGTTCCTTTAGATTATTTTTTCCTCTAATATAAATTTAAAGAAGAAAATAGCATTTATTAAACTTCTGAGAGGATTAAAAATTTAGTATACTTTATCTTTCCATATTGCCTTCCTCTCACAAATTTTCCTACATCATCCTGCTCATCATAGTTTATAATTTTGACCTTACATATTTTTCTTTCAAAAGTTAATTCTGCTTTTAAATATATTTAGAACCTCACTAACAACAATTTTTTAAAACTCAGTCTGAATTTAATTGACTTCACTGATGCTAGTATAGCCCTTTAATACCCATCCACCATATTTTACTCCACTATTTTAGTTTGTAACTTAGGCTACTGTAGTTTGTCTCTGAGTAAGTTTTTCAAAAGTGTATTAGTAGTTCACCCCAACTATTCAAAAGCAGCTGATTAGATTTCCTGATGACTGTTCTTTTTTTTTCTAATCCACTCTAAGTACTAAAAATGGTATTTTCAGCCTAAAACATGTGTTTAATTTATAAAAGCATGACTCTCAGGCTTCAGTGGCCCCCAACAATTTATTTTTAAATGAGGAAGTGGGTTGGGTGTTTTTCTGTATTTAAGTTATATTTAAATGGATATGTCTTATTCTAGTTTCTTTATGTCTTTAAAAACATAAAATGACTTATGAAGTCAGTAAGATGGTCTAACTATAGAGCAAACTCACAAAACTATAATTTTCAGCATTTAAAAATCTTTACAATGTAAAAAATATATATTTGTTATTTTTAAGACTTGGCTTTGTTCTCCTTCCCTGATGAGGACTATAATTATGTAGAGATTGAAGTTTATAGCTTCTATTAGCTTTGAGTTAAAGGAGCCATATAAAGTTAAAAAACATTTTCTTATAAGGAGAATAACTGCATTTGTCTTATATTTGAATAGTGTCAAGTGGCTTAAGTAATCCAGTTCAACCATGTCAAAGTGGGGCAAAGAAACTATACAGTATGAACTTTTGCCCAGAAGAAAAGTGTTTGAGAAAATTATGACTAACTGAAATATGAAAGAGAGAAACTATAATCAGCATTTCTATTTATGGTATTACCTACATAGCTATAAATAAATGAGGATATCCTAATCATTTCAACTACCACAGGAATGCAAATAGCTTTGCAGTGAAAAGCAGCAATTTTTAAATAAAGTACATCATGCCTATACATCATTTGGACAGAAAAAAGAATAACCCTTAGACAGTGAAATTCCACAAGCAGATAGGTAAGTGAAATGATCATAAATGGAGAGGAACATAGGTCAAACAAAATACACTTGCACACTAAATTTCCTTGTCTTTTGGAGATAATTTGCAAAGAGGGAGCAATTGAACTACCAAGGTAATTATCCAGGATATTGCTTTTACTCTTTATTTTAAAAGATCATGTAATATTTAAGAACTACCTATAGTTAGTACCTTATTTGCTTCAAAAACATAAATAAATAAATCAGCCTACAGCAGAAAATAATAAATAAAATCAGGGCAGCACAGCCTCACAGCAGGCAAATTATATGGCTGTTAATACTGAAGTATGTGTGAGAGACTCTGGAGGATCTACATGTAAGATGCTGCTATTACACATTCAAAACTTCTAAAATGCATTTTGCTCCCAACACTGTACCTTGTCTCTCTAAGATTCTCAAAGGAAACCCATATCCTCTATCTTCCCTGAGCCTACACTGTAAAAATGGCAAAAGAAGAGTGTGAACAAGTGTGAAGGGAATTGGCAACAGAGTTCACGGAAATGTCTCAGCCCTCTAAAGATTTGGGGTAATTTGTCCGAACTGTTTATAAAATTTAACCCTGAAAAACTCATCCTTCAGCTTCTTTTTTTTTTTCTCCTCATTTTCACACAGTCTTCTGATAAGCCTCCTCAACAAAGCCAGCCTAATAAAATGGCTAACCTACGGTAAAGGGTTCTTCCTGAGCAAGCATCTTGTGCCAAGTTTCTCAAAATAGTTAGTGTACATTTAATATTTTTTGCGACAATAACATCTTGTAACATTATGTTTTCAGTACTTTGACTCTTAACTCAACAAGTGGCTCCATTTCTCTCACCCACACAAAAATGTAAACAGATATTATAGTTTTGGAGAAACTTCCCTGGTATTTCCTTTCTGCTTTTTCAACTACAGTCCTGTCTCTATGTGCCAAAGGCAGACTGGTTCCAACAAGGCATCCTTGCAAATGCATAGGCAAACTATTAACAAAGCTATTGTCTTCAGAAAATGTGCAGAAAAAGAGCTGACATTTGACATACAAGGTAAGCCCAACAAAGTATTCAGAAGATTATTCTTTCCTGCTATTCTAATCCACTAATTTCTTGTTGTTAGTTCTTAATCCAGTATCATGTCTAGACTGTTTCTTCTCTACCTCCAACAAAGCTTTGGGAAAAATAAAATCGCAACTTCACATGCTTCTACACCCTTCAGCTATTATCAACAGCCAAATCAGAGAAATAGCACATGGCATTCTCCCTTTGGAGTTTGGACTCTTTGTCTTCTAGGACATTGGCAATCTGCTACAAGTAAAATAAAAGACAAGAAACACAGGTACTTGAGGTTCTTTTTACCAGATTAATTAAATCTTCCTTTGAAACAAGTACTAAGTAAACATTAAGAGGATATTACTACAACTTCTGGAAAGTATTAGTGCAATATAACAAATACAGAAAGGATGATATTAAAAAGATGTTTGAAAACTTTAGATGTGTTGAAATACGCTTTAAATAAAAATATATACTCTATAAGAAAACAAATTTCTTTAATTCAAAGCATTTATTATTAGAATTGATGAAATATTCAGAAAGTGAGAAGCTGCGCCCTTTCCCCCAAACTCCCCTTTTCCCAAATCAATTTACAATAGCCCTCCAGACAAGAAAGGAGTCCTGCTGCCTTTTAAGTTAGGACAGTATCAAATAAGAGACAAAGTCGATGCAGAAAAATTTACAATTTCCTGCAAAATAACTCTCATGAAGTTTAAAGTCATCCAGAAACTGCAAAACTGATCCTGTAGATCAAATAAATATGAGAACATTTCAAACTTTAAGTAAACCATGTTGGCTTTTCATTACAATCTGCACCCCGATAGATGTTTGCAAACTAGAGAACTTTTAAATAGTTTTCCATGAAGCAACTTTTAAAAAATATATTTTACCATGTTTTTATTACCTTTTGAACTATAATAACTTAAGAAAAAAAAACAAAATTAATAACCGTGAAAGATAGATATTTATACATCTGTCAAAATATATTTGCATACTTGCTTCTGTTTCTATGTGACCTAAATCCTCAGGAATGTGACAAAACTGGAGAGAGAAGGCTAATAATCTCTGTAGTGATTTGTGAATAATACAAACTAATATATTACTAAATATATTCATTTTGGGTATCAACTATATATAATTATTCTTGGATGTGAAAGATAAAAGCGGTTGGAGAGTTTGGAAGAAAAGAGGTAAAAATTGGACTAAATTTGAATGAAAAAAACAAGTGAAGAAGAAAATACATGATGAATAATTAAAGTAAATATGAACCTGATATATGTACCTGTGTGTTTGGAGAGACTAGTTAGTAAAGATTGGGGCTTCAATGATAGAACAGGGCAAGAGAATGATGACTGGCCTTCATTGACCATAACTAATTGCCACACACACATGCTAGTGTAGATAGAACCTAGGGTTTACTGTCCTCTATGTACCAAGCAACCTACAGTGTTGGTCAGTGTATTATAGAGTAGGAAATAAGGTTGAAAATAATCAGATTATGGAGGGCCTTAAAACATACTGGCTCATATCATGGATCACATAAAAATAAATTACTCTCATTTGCTCTCTGAGGCAGAATCATGCATTCATCTGTTGATGCCTTCATTTATTCCTTCAGCCATTCATTTATTGGGAATGGAAAGACAAGTGATACAGTTTCAGCCCTCAGGCTCTCCTTTTCTTCCTCTCCACTCAGCTAAATGAAGAAAACAAGCTCACAGACATTAAGTACAATGTATTTAAGGCTATGTGAGAAGGATATGAAGTCAAATCATGTAGTTCATTTGTTCAAATTGGTTAAATGATACAGATGAATTCATAAATCTTAATCACAAAGATGCTCTAAATGCCTGCCTCTCTCAATGAAGTGTAAGATTTCTGGGACTTTCTAGACCAGAGGTGAAGGAAGCCACATGAAGTTATTTTTTCAACAAATATTTGTTTAGCCTTCACTATGTGCCAATCACTACTCTGGACCCAGTGGATTCTTCCCACCCTCTACTGCTTAGATGTTAGGCCAGGAATCAGATGATAAACAATCAATCAATAAATATAGTACATATTTTAATATCAGGATAAATGTGATTCAACTACATTTAAGTTCACAATTCCTGCAAACAAAGAGAGCAAGGTAAAAATTTAATTGGTATTGAATGCTTATATTATTACTTTTATATGAAACAACCACAGTCATATTATGAAATAGAATGCAAAACTCACATGGGTGCTATGAATAAAATATAAGATCTGTGCTTATAATTGACCACTCAGGACTATACCTCAGAATATTGCTGATAAAGTTTGCTCTCTCGTGCTGTAAGTGATGCCTTGTTGGAAAAGTTAACATAAGGCTACTCAGAATTAATGGAGTTACGAGTATTTTGCCACTGATTTAGATAAATCACCAGGTTTGGTAAAGAATGTCTCACAGATACAATTTATGAGACTTTCTTATATCAGAAATATATTTGTCCTCTAAAAAAAAACCACTTCTATAATTAGTTTACTTAAACCATTTCTTATAGCATATGATTACAAAATGCCAAATGTGATCATCTTTACTATATAGGGGTCTAATTTTCCAAAGTTCAATTTAAATTAAAATCAATTAAAGCTTTATAAATTTGTGATACATAGAAGTCACATTATATATAAATATTTTTGTCTCTTGAAAACGTGAATGAACATACTTGAGATGTGTTGTTTTCCTTGAAGAATACATGTGTTAAAGTCATCATAGATCACTGGTAAATTTGCAAATAAAAAGGCTTTATTGATAATTCATTATTACATATCCCAATTTGGATTCTAACCTTATCCAATCCAACTGTAACATATCTGCAGTCTGTGAAAGAGGTGAGGAGAATGGGGGCTCGGGCTTGGGGAGGAGGCATGGGGGAGGATTCTCACTGCTGGGAGATTGCCAAAAGAAACCTAGTGCAGCTGTCCTTTAACACCTGTCCTCTTTTCAAAAGCAGGGGGTGGCATTCTTATAGAGAAACCAGAGAAATATGGATTAAAGGAAACTACAAAAAGATGGATAGCCTATTGTTTCTGATCTTTTGGGTAGCAGAATAATTGCTAATAAACCAATGCCATGTTTGAGAAAATGTATAGTATGCATTGTCTTCTCCATCATATAATTCAATGATGTGTTTTAAATTAGAAACACAATACAAAAGGTAGCCAAAATAATTATTAAACGTGTTTATGAGCAACACAAAAGTAAGAATGATTATAAGTACCATGGGAGAGGGATAGTAATACAGAATGACTTTTATTGCATTGAAAAAATTGCTTGAACACAGATGTAAAATAGTTATACAAAAGAATAATCTGTTCACATTAACAGAAAACAGAGTTTAATAGTACCAAAGGCTCTGATGTTACAGATCGTGGGCAATAAACTTAGAAGGATTAAAAACAATCTATTTCCAATAAAGGCAAAGACTTTAATGCACCTAGATTTTAAGCGGAATGCAAAAAGAAAAAACCCACTTTTACTGCTTTGAGTTGTTCCATCTAGGCCTTCTTGAGGTTTGTGTTCTGTTTTGGTTATCATATGTTTGCAAAGAAAGACAAACTGGAGTGAGTTCAAAGGAAAGAAACTGAACTGATAAAAGATTTGGATATAAGACAGACCAGTGAGCAATGGGCATGTTCAGGCTAGAGGAAAGACAATTGAAAGAGAGACATGTTAATTGTCAACCAGCATTTAGGGAGATGTTATGGGAAGAGAAAGTATAAGTTCATGTTAATCATTAGGAAAAGAGTGGGAAACCATAAATTTAAGATATTCACGGCAATTGCCTAGAATACATATTTCTCCTCTTTAGATAATTTATGTAACTTTGTGACTTGACATCACTCAAGTTCACGTACGTAGGCACAAATGGCATGTGTTTTTAGACCCGAGGGTACAAAAAGATCACAAATCAATGTTTGTGGATAAAATCTGGTTGAAAAGAAATATTTGGCCTTTATCTTTTGAGATGAGTAGCTTGAAGTGATCTGTGGGATCCCAATGCCATTTAAGATACTTCAGAATGAGAATAAGTTTTAGTTTATTAGGGAGAGTTAAGAAAGAAAAAAAAAACTAACTGTTCTACTGAGCAAAGGGACACTTGAAGCTAAGTTGTTAATATCTTTACATACAGATGCTTCTAGAACATACTGGCTAGCTGTGACCATTAAGTAAGCAACAGTTTCCTTTCACCTACTTCCGATGCCTCTCCCATCATTTGTTAGTGCAGTGGAGTAGAAAATAGAGGGAATAGAAAATTTTCATAAATAAGGCTGGATTAGTAGTAAGAATGTCCAGCCATCCAAAGACTGAGCAGCACTTTTGAGGTTTGAAAGAAGTGTGTAATGTTAGATTAAGCTACAAAGAAGAACGCATTTTTTTTTCTCAAACTAGGTTTTTATATTGGGGGCCTCATGGGCCCCTGCCTCCTCTGCACTGTCTTCCATGCATTTCTGACACACTGCTGCATGTTCTAATGCATTGCAGGACAGTCCTTGAACCAAGAAAAACTGACCCTCATTCTCATTAATGGGCTTCCCTGGATAGCCATTCTGTTATCTCCTGCTGTTCTGATTTTTTTTCACTTTAACATTTTCTAGTGACTTTGATGGATCTAATGTAATCTCTTTTTTCCACTTTTTTTTAAAGCATGAAAATTTTCCTGCCAGGTGGATATTCCCCAATTCTCACAACTTATGATTTTTTTTAAAAAATGAGAGTGATTCTGAGCAGTGAGAACTCATAACTCATTTGAATGGAAAACAGTTGGGGGGTTGCTACACTTCATTGTATTTGATTGTTGACACTAGTGGCAGCTGTTCCTGCCAATCTATCTTCAACCAACTGTGAGCATATTGAGATCACACACACACACACACACACACACACACACACACATTCTTCTTCCATTAACATAATGGAGTTTGGAAAATACTAAAGTATCATTTCTAAACTCTTTCATCATCAATTTTTAGTAAAATTCAGGTTGATCTTATATTTTTCATTTCTGTAATCTCTATTTATAGCACTTGGCTACTAGCATCTTGCATTAATTCAAATTAACAAAAAATGAGGCTGATAGAGCCATAGGCTTCTAAAAGGGAAACTTGATACAATCATAAATTCCAGGCTAAACAGTTTGCCCTATTTAGATAGTTAGGAAAAGTAGAAAGTTCTTTTTTATCCTTTATTGGGTTGTTATAATTTCAAACTCAAGAGGGTGATATGTAGATAAAATTATGCTCTTGGTTTCCATTTGACCAAGAGACTTAATACATCCACCGTATTAATGCCTAGTAAAACAGAGAGATAGAGCAAATGCTAATAACCTGAATTTTGTGCTCCAGTAGGCTTTGAGAATACATATACCAGAGTCTAAAAATTTTTACTACCTTATAAAGATAAATAAATTCTCCTTGCCCTGACCTACTGACATAGCTGCCATAAAAACCTAAGATAGTTCTATTAATTAAGTGGTAAGTTCATTACACCATCCTTCCCAAATAATTTCACAAATGATCTAAATGAAGTTGGTAAATGACCATCATTAATACATAAATCACTTCTGTCTGACCTCTTTTCTGAACTCTTTCTATCTCTGGAAGAGGTGAGTCTCTTCCATAGAATAATAAATACTGATTAATACAGATACATGCTAAATGTGCATTCTCCGGAGCAATTTGATCAGCCAAACAGAACACCATTTATCTACATTGAGAATACTGTTAATATATAATTATTATTGTTTTATTATTGAAAAATAGAGAGAGGGAGACAGAAGTCCATTCTTCCATTAGAAGTATATATTTTATCAGTTTCTATGTGCAATAATAGTACTCAGAAAAAAGTAGTCTACGAACTGAGTTTAAATTTTTACAGTTTTAAAACTTTTGGGAATAGTCTTTCATCTACTATCATACAGATTTCAGTGCAGTTAAAAGACCATAGAATATGAAAAAAAAATTAAGTATTTTTCTTTTTTTTGGCCATCTTTTGCTATTAATTTTCTAAAAGACCCATGAAAAAGAAATAAGCAACAATAATGAATAATACTACATTATCACATAGATCTTTTCCTAGCTAATTAATTGGGAGACTTAATAAAAAAAAATTGTGTTTGTTGACTGTAGCTGCCTTTCAGAATAAATGTCATGTTCTAAGCCACATTGCAAGTTGCCATACCCCCTTCTCTTTTTTCTCTAAATGTACTGAATGATAAATAAACTATCTAGACTCAGATATATATGTGCACTTAAATTCATAACTGCTCAAGTATCATTAAAAAAATCATCTGAGATACGTTAGAAAATTGATAGAAAATGTGACTGGGAAATGAATTGAAGAAAGATAGGAAACACTTGTGCCACCTTGTTTCGTAATGGTTGTTTCTCCTTTTCCTCTCTAATACTTTCTTATCAGTTTTATAAAAATCACTTAAGAGATGCAAATAATGATAAAAATAGAAAGCAATTTGGCACCTGGTTTGTGTTAAGAAAAATTTTTTTTAAAGAACTAGTAAATAGTAATTAAAATGTGTAGGCTTCACAACCTGAACTTAAATTTAGAATTCAGAAATATTTAAAACAGTTAAAGAATAATTGAAATTGTTTTTGTCTTGGTATTTTTACTTCTCAATTTTTGTAACAGTCATTTCTATTGTATTTCCATATTAACATGCAAATAATCACAATTTGAGGTAATATATAAACAAAACAACATATATATATTTCCAAATGCATAATCTTATATTTATAAACAATAAATGTACTTGTTTTTCTCATACATTAAGACCCCACCTTTATATAAAATGAACCAAAATAATAAACAGAGGTAGACAAATAGTATAATTTGATTTGCTATTTTCATTTATTAACCTATTCAATAAATATGTATAGAACCATAGTGTATGTGACACTATTTAAGGGACATGGAAAAGACAATGATAAATAAGCATAGCTCTTTTCCCTGTGGGCTTTGCTACTTAATGGTACGTTTTCCGTCCTTATTGTTCTAAATGCAGGAGCTTTATGACATGTGTGGTAGGACAATCTGATTCAATGTATTCACATCTCTCAGTTCAAAACGAAAGATTCTTTTCTCCAACTTAGGTGATATCAAACCTTCTTCAGGGAAGAACCAGATCAAGGTTTCAGAACCTATGAAATGAGCTCAGAAAAGAAGGGGGCAAGGGTGTAAGTGCCCCACCACACTCACAACAAAAATTCCCAGGAGAAGTCAAGCGCCCAGCATAGCGCAGAGGTAGTATGTGCTGAGCAGGGCTGCTCTAGCCCATGGGAGAACCCACACGTAATTCTCACCCCAAGTGATCCTCTGGCATCCTGTCTTACCTGGAGAAAGAAGGAATGTCATTGTACAAAATTACTGGTAATCATGAACTATAGTATAGTGTAGTGAGAAATTAAAAAAAAAAATGAAAATGTAATACAATGCTTCACTGAGTGAAAAATCAGAGGATAAAAGACATTAAAAAAAATAAAAAGAAAGAAAGAGAGAAAGAAACTAAGTATTTTCTGCCAAAGACTTAAAGATGCACACAGGTTCTCGCATTAAAGTAAGATAGCTTAGTCCCCTCCATTCATTTAGTAACTCTTGGATTTCAAGCTATTATCTGGTATTATAAAAATAAGTCCTTCCCTCTTTTCTCAATGCCAAAGATCTTCCCTCTTTCTTTAAAGAAAAAAAAGGCAACCAAGGGATTTTGTTTTCCACTCTCTTAGTGTAGAGCAGCTTCACTAACAAAATCATCATAGAAACCTGTATATTTTGCCTCTACCATAAGAAGGTTATTTTTTTCCTCAGGGATTTGTTTTTGCTGTTCATTTTTTAGGTGTAATGAACTGATTAATTATTAGCAATTAACTACTCCAATTTAAACTAGTGACTCACTTCTAATTTTTTATGTCATTATTTACATAGTAAAAATAATTTTTATTCCACTCATTTCTGCACTGCTACATTTAACTGTCCATGGCTAACTAAAGAAGTTAATGTGCACTTAAATATACAAAAAAAAAAATGTGTTAGCATGGCATAAATAAAAATGGAGGCATAGCCTGATTCTCCTTAATTTGAAACACATTTATGTTCAGAGGCCTGAAAGAGTGGTGAAAAACAATTAAGATGATGCAATTTGAAATTACAGGAAGACATATGAATTCAAAGTCCAGAAAAATCTAAACTACAATGTATTTTAAGATGTTTTATTAAAAATTTTAAATTATTTACCCAAAAGTGTGTTGTCAATGGTTTTTAAAAGAGCTGAACCAGATCCATGGTAATTATAATGATGACATCCTACCAATGCCAAAATACTTTATCACCCAACAGCAGAGGTGCAAAACAGGCTAGTTTGCATTTTTAGTTAAATTTTAATATTTTAAAAATTAACAGTCTGTCTTTTGATTTCATGCTAATTTAATACAAACCAGAAACAATTATTAATTAGTAGAGTCAATTTTCCAATCAATATAGATAAGGGTCTACATCTTTAAAAGCAAGGTAAAGTTGCTCTTTTTGAAAGTCTTATTTTCAAAAGTACTGATTTTTAAGATTTATTTATTAGACTTCCAGAGTCATTTAAGTATTTGGGGAACATTTTAACATAAGGATAATAAATGTATTAGTCAGGCAATAAGGTGTCTAAAAAAAAATGAATGTTTTAAATTTAAATATGCAGTTTAAAATGTTTAAGGTAATTTAGTTAAGTTTGAAATGTAATTGATTTTTAAGAGGAAAATTTAACACGTTCAACTTTAATAATGAAGTTTTAATCAAAGGGACCCCTGAAAGATAACTATTTTACTTTTACAAAGAAAATAGATTTTAAAATAGAATGATAATATATTTATAAAATTGAATTTAAAAACTTAAGTAATACTGAAATTTATAGTATAAATGATTACATAAGTAATTATAAATTGTAATTTTTTTTCTCCTCTACTCACAAAAACACCTTGAGGCATTGACAGAAACTGTCCTAAAAGTTAAAAAACATTGAATAGAAATATTTTTCACTTGGTAATTTTTAAAATTGCCTTCTCTACAAAGCCTTGCTGACTATCCAGTAAGGTGAGTCATTTTCTTTACTATATTTCCTCATTATAATACTTATGATAGCAGATGAGAAAGCATATAGGTTAAGAGGACAGGTTTTAAAAGTAGACAACCTAATAACAGATTTTAAGTGTGTCAACTACCAGCTGTGTGTTCTTGTATGTTATTCAACTTTTCTAAGCCACTCTTCCCTTAGATAGAAGAGGTATAATAATGCTCACTTCTTAAATAAAACAATATAAGAAAACCATTTAGTTCAATGGCTGATACTGCTTTGACCTTTTAGCATAGTGTTTGTGTTTATTTGCCCAGAGATCAGTACTAATTTTTATTATACCTGCTATCTGTTAATACAAGGATGGACCCTCAATAACACAGAGTTTATAAAAAAAATTGTATTTATTCTTACATGTTTAAACATCATTCACCTTCAAAGTACTCTCCATTTGATGCAATACAGCTATCAAGACACGTTTTCACTACTCAAAGCAGTTTTTGAACTAATTGATCTGATGCCTTAAGTGCTTCTGCAGTTATTTTGTTTCACCTCTTCCACATTGGGAAAACATTTCCCTTTGAGGACTTTTTTTCATCCGGGGAAACAAGCAAACAAAAATAAGATATTGGGGCAAGATACGGTTAATAGGGAGAGTGGGGCATGGAGGTCTTGCCATTTTGGTCAGAACTGCTGACCACTCAGTGTGGCATGGGCAGGTGCATGGCCAAGCCACACATTGTTTGTTGTTCCTGTAAATCACCCATCATGAAACAGGCGAACACATTGAAAGAGTCTCCCTCACACAATATTCACCGAAGCTCAACACGGCCACTCACAACAATGCCAGCTGGTACACTGATGCAGATGGGTTCCTAGAATACTCACCTAACAGGGGAGGCCAGTACTACAAGGGTCATGTCCTCCAGAAGAGAATTCCAGGTTTGTTTGTTTTTTTAGGTCCTTCCTCATAGTGATAATAGTAAGTAACATTTTTATAATATTTCTTTAGATCAGCCATTTTCTAAGCATTTGGTGTATGTTTATTTACTTCTCACAAAACCCCAGGAGATAAATTTAGAATTTTCATTTTAAAGGAGAAGAAACAAAGGCCCCTAAAATATTAAGTAACTTGTCCAAGATTGTACAACTTGTAGAGCAGGCATTTGAAACCAGGAAGTCTGGTTGCAGAGTCTATGCTTTTAACCAGTATAGCTCACTGCCTCTCTTTTAAAATAATTTAATATAATTATTTGGTACTTCTTTATATAATACACCAGGACCTCAAAATCGATGTTAGATGGAGTTGTTTTTGAGTAGTTCACAGTATAGAAAGAAAGACTAGCATCTATACAAAATTATATTAAAATGCCAATGAAGTCAAGTCTTAGATCAATCTTCTCTTTTTCTCCTTTCACTACTCACTTCAAAGGTCAACTGAAATCTGCTCTCCACTAGGTTGTCATTGCCTTTGCCATATTCCTTAGCAATGCCTACATACAAAAGCATATTAAACACTTGATAGTTTTTATTGACCACCAAACAAATGAGAGAAACTTCTGAGCCAAAGATGATATTACCATAGGCCTTCCAAAACTTTCATCAGAGACTTGATGTCACCATAAAAGATACCTTTAGGCATGAACTCTGCTGAGTGGACTAGTCCTTCTGGGTTACCATCAGTTGTTGAAATCCCTGAATTAAGATTGCTTGCTTCAGGAAATAGGAAATATGTCTGATAGACAAGTCGGTGAAAAAAAGCAATTTTTAAGTACAAAATCACCACTGAGGGAGGGGAGAGGAGAGGAGAGGAGAGGAGAGAGAGAGAGAGAGAGAGAAACTTTTTAGATTAATCTAGGGATATGCTTAGGTACTCAAGGAAATTTTGATTTCCACTAACCTAGAAAGCCATCTGACTCAATCCAGCAGATAATGCCAGAAGAACTGGGGGAGTTGTATTTCTCCTTGCACTTTGGCTAATGACAACAGGAAAATTTTAGACTAAATCTATTGGCAACAAAATCCATTTTAGTACTGGGATTCCAAGATACAAAAATATTATATATTAAAAAGATGCATTACCAATATACGCCTCTCCTCACTGATGCTTTGATTCTGTTATATTTTTTTCAATGGAATAGCCATTCTTATCCTCACTAACTTCAGGAGAAAATTTTTTTTCAAATGATCAGATTCCTTTCTTTGATTTATCCAGAGGTAATCCAGCTTCTGATGGGTTTTACAGTATTTGGATGAGGAAAACAGCTATTGTCACATAATCTCACTGACAGATTTGCTCCTTATCTACTTCTTGTTATCTGGCACAGATGGTGATGTATGTGAAATTGTCTCTTTGTGTCTTTGTTTTAACGGACATAGTATGCATACAATTACTCTTCCACAGTTTAGTAGCTTCATCCATGGTACCTATGTAACTGCATTAATTTTACCTACTTATTTAAGGACTACTAATTGTTTGGGTTCTCTATTAGCCAGCTCCAAATACTTAGTGACTTAAAGCAAAAATCATTTTATTCAATCTTTCATGGTTCTATAAATTGGCTGAGCTCAACTGAGCAATTTTTCTCTTGGCCTTTCTGGAG
Source organism: Craseonycteris thonglongyai (assembly GCA_004027555.1). Lineage (NCBI taxonomy): Eukaryota > Metazoa > Chordata > Mammalia > Chiroptera > Craseonycteridae > Craseonycteris > Craseonycteris thonglongyai. The sequence goes on from PVKE010005345.1 coordinate 20,548, forward strand.
TCTCTCCTGCAATTTCAATCAGATAGCCCATTACTCTGAATTAGAGTAATCAAAGAGGCTCAAGTGAGGTGCTAGATACTAGGATGACAGCCTCTCCCCTTCCTGATAACATCAAACCCTCTTCTCCATGGGGTTTCTCTTCTTACACAAAGATCTACAGTTTCCCCATAGTACAAAAGCTGAAACTTCTAGGTGCTCTTAAGGCTTAGGACTCAAACTGAGTTAGTGTCACTCTACCACAAGTCCTCCGGCCCACCCATGTTTAATAAGTAGGAAGAGTGACTCCTTTTTTTATTTTGTTTTGTTCTAGTTCCATGAAAAATGCCATTTTTATTTTTATAGGAATTGCATTGAATCTAAAGATTGCTTTGGGTAGTATGAACATTTTATTAATGTTGATTCTTCCCAACCAAGAACACAATATAAGCTTCTATTTGTTTGTATCTTATTCAATTTCTTTAATGTCTTATAGTTTTCCAAGTACAGGTCTTTCACCTCCTTGGTTAAATTTATTATTTGGTATTTTATTCTTTTTGATGCAATTGTTAATGAGATTGTTTTTGTGATTTTTCTTTCTGATAGTTCATTATCGGTGTATAAAAATGCAACAGATTTCTGAATATTAACTTTGCATCCTGTTACATTACTCAATTCATTATTCTAGCAGAGTTGTGTGTGGGTGTGTGGGTGTGGAATTTGCAGGGTTCTCTACTATAGAATCATGTTATTGGCAAAAAATGAGTTTTACTTCTTTCTTTCCAGTTTGGACACTTTTCTTTCTTTTTCCTGTCTGATTGCTGTGGCTAGGACTTCCAAAACTTTGTAAAATAAACGTGGTGAAAGTTGGGGAAATTGGGATGGCTCAGTGGGTTAAACGCTCACTTTGCAGCCCCAGGGACCAAGGATCGAATCCCAGCCCCCAGCCCATGTGGACCCATATGCTGAACTGGGGAGTGCCCCCAGTTCAGCTCTCACCAAGGTGAGACCCTGGCCCAGTTCCTGGCCTGTGCAGCCTGTGCCCACCTGTGGAATGAAACTATGTGGAAAAACCAATGATGTGCAACTATCCAGACTGTTCTGTGCCCTCCCCTTTCTCTCTGTCTCTGTATCTCTCTCTCTCTCTCTGTCAAAAACAATAAAAATAAATCTTTTATTTTTTAAATGGTGAAAGTGGTTATTCTTGTCTTATTCCTGATCTTAAAAAAAAAAATGCTTTCAACTTTTCACCTTTGGGTTTGATATTAGCTATGGATTGCTCATATATGGCCTTTATTATGTTGAGATATGTTTCCTCTATTTCCACTTTGCTGAGAGTTTTTATCATAAGTAGATTTCAAATTTGCTCAAATGCTTTTTCTGCATTTATTTGTATGATCGTATAACTTTATCTTTTATTTATTTAAGTGATGTATCACATTAATTGATCTGCAGATATTGAATAAAATTTGCATCCTGGGAATAAACTCCACTTCATCATCTTCATCGTGTTAAATGATCTTTGTAATATATTTCTGAATTAGCTTTGTTAATATTTTGTTGAGGATTTTTGCATCTATGTTCACTGGGAAAGTTGGCCATTTTTTTTGTTTGTATTTTTTTGAAGTGTTGTTATCAGATTTTGGTATAAAGATAATAATGGTCTTGTAGAATGAGTTTGGCATCCTTCCTTCCTGTTCAATTTCTTGAAATAGTTTAAGAGAGATAAGTATTAATTCTTCTTTAAATTTTTGGTAAAATTTATCTGTGAAACCATCTGGTCAAGTGCTTCTCTTTCTTCGGAGATCTTTGATTACTGATTCAATTTCATTAGTAGTTGTAAGTCCACTCAGGTTTTCTTTTTCTTCCTGATTTGGCCTTGAAATATTGTGTCTTTCTAAAAATTTATCCATTTCTTCCAGGCTGCTCAATTTTTTGTCATATAATTGTTCATAGTATTTTCTTATATACCTTTGTATTTTAGTGGCATCAGTTGTCACTTCCTCTTGTTTCTGATTTTATTTATTTGGGCCCTCTCTATTTTATTTCTTTATAAGTCTAGCTAAAAATTTTTTAATTTTGTTTATATTTTCAAAGCCCCAGCGCTTGATTCCTTTAGCTTTATCTATTTTTTTAGATTCTATTTTACTTATTTCCACTCTGATCTTTTTACTTCCATCCTTCTACTCACTGTGAGCATTCTTTGTTGTTGTTGTTGTTGTTTGTTCTTCCTTTGGGTATAAGATTAGATTATTTATTTGAGATTTTTCATCTACTGAGGTAAGCCTGTATTGCTATGAATATTCCTTTTAGAACTGCTTTGGCTGAATCCCAAAGACACATCAGTGGGTAGAATCAATCCTCAGGCTGATTTTTCCATGACTATTATTGACCCAAATAAGTGGTAATCACTTTAGCAGGACTCTATTGCCAGTTGAGTCCACCCTCCAGGTGTGTTAAATCATGAGTTGTTTCAGTGGTGCTCTGGTGTGATCTAACACCTAACATTAGGTGTGTTGGTTCTGGAACCTCTTGGGTGAAGCTCCAGTGCAGGCCAAAGTTATTGCCATTTGTGCCTGTGTAGTGGGAGCTACAAAGTTTTCTGTAGTTGGTTGCTACTTGGCTGGGCTCAGAGGTACTTGGGAGAGGCTATGTTGAAAATGTAGTCTGGCTATCACTAGTGCTGGGCTTGAAATAATTTGGTGGGCACCATAATGTGAGAAGAGGCCAGCCATCATTTCTTTTGGATTTGTGTTTGTTCAGTTGAAGCTATGTTACAAGCCCACACTGGTTACAGCTTGTGCCAAGCTTGGTGCCACCTTATATGAATTACAGTCCAATTTGAGACAAGTCACCACTTGTGCTGGGCTTAGAACCACTTAGCAATAGGTATAGAGCATATAATGTCCAGATGCTGTTTGTTTGGGGTTTGTGGACCTATGAGAGATTTTAAGAATGTCTGTAGTGTGAGCCAAGGCAGGTGGCTTGTGAGAAAAAGCTGTTGAAAGTGTGTTGGGTGAAGCAAGATCTCAGGGAATCTGCTGGGTGGGGCCAACAATGTCAGCCAAGTTAATGGAGAGCACAGATTTGGTGCCTACCAGTACCTAGTAGCTGGTGGGAGGAGCACTCTACAAAGGAGCAATAGCACCTGCCAGTCCCTCCATCCCTGGACAGAACTGTCCTGATTCCTGCCCCTGAGCTCTCTCCTTGAAGCTAGTGCTAGTCAGTTCAGGTCCTCACAGTATGTCCTGGGTGCTTTTCACGATGCTGCCTCTGCACTGGAGCCCACGGCAAGTGAATTTGTGAGCAAGTGAGTTCACATACAGGCCCCTCAAGAAGAATAAGGTAAGGTTCCAGTAACTCTCCATCTTACCCAGATGCAATTCCTGCTGGTTTTCACAGCCAGATGGAAGGACTTCTCTTCCCAACACTGGAGCCCTGGGCTGTGAAGCCTGGTTTGAGTCTGGGACCTCCACAGCTGGGATATTTCTCTCAAGTGGGACCTGCCTGTTCTACATCTCTGTCCCTCCTATCAATCTTGTACAGGCTTCTTCTTTATATTCTTAATTACAAGACTTCAGCTGGTCTTCAGATAATTTTTCACAGTTCTATAATTTAGTTGTAATTTTGATGTGGTAGTGAGAGCAGAACACAGTTTTTACCTACTTCATCATCTTGAGCAGAAATACTCTCCTTAAAATTCTTTTAGCTTCCACTCCCAACAGTTTCCATAGTAAATGTTATGTATGTGCATGTGTGTGTGGTAGTGGTGGGGGTAGGAGGGATGTATCCATCAATCTAATTCTAAGTTGACTGGATCCAGCTAGATAATTGTGATGTGGGTTTGTAGCTGAAGTCAGATAATGGTTTGGTTAGATATACCGGATAACTTTTTTCACATATCTGGTACCTTATCTAGACTCTCTGGAAACAGCAGGATGTTTGCTGACCTCTCTCTCTCTCGCTCTCTCTCTCTCTCTCTCTCTCTCTCTCTCACTCTCTCATCTTCAGATAATTATTGTTGGATTTCTCATGGCATGGTGGTCTCAGGGTAGTCCACCTTATTACCTGGTGGCTAACTACTCTCAGAATGAGCATTCCACGAGATCCATTTTTTAAAAACTATACTTTTTATTACCTAGCCTTGAAATTCATGCAGTGTCTTTTCCACAAAAGTCTAGTACTCAAAAGCAAGTGACAGGGCAAGTCCAGATTCAAAAAGAAGAGACTATTCAGTGACATGAAATCCTATCGTTGTGTCTCATTGAGGAAGGGACCATCCATGAAGACTGGCTATCATATTCACCTTTAAATTTAATTTGAAGTGTGAATTATGAGTATACATTCTTTACTAAAATAAAATTTGTGTAAGAAAATAAATAACCTACAATGAGACATTTCAATAATAGATGCCTTAAACATGCTCATTGGCCACATGAAGAAAAAAAGTACAGTTGTACCTAAGAGAAAAGTTTTCCTAGGAATAAGAAAATATGAACTGAACTTTGAAAAATGACTATGCATTTTATATGGAAAAAAAAAGGTGGAAATGTATTCATAGGCAGAATTAACAGCATAAACTCACTGAAATGAAGAAGACATGATGTGGCCCAGAAATATTAAGCATGCTAGTATAACTAGAGCAAATATTTGGGCCAAGAAAAGGCTGGCGAAGTAGAGTTGAATCTCCACCAAAAAAAAAAAAAAAATCTTGTGGATACATATATGTGGGAAATTACATACTGTCCTAAAGCATTCACTTAGTAAGTTCCATAGAACTTTAGAATACTTAAGGCTCTGCATAGTCTTGCAATAAAGAAATCCATTTATCTCTAAGAAACACATTCCAATATATTTGAATAGAGAATGCTTTGTTGATACAACAATCGCAAATCATCCCCAGCCCTTTATTTTATGAAACATCTTTGGGGAGTCATTTGTAGCTCTAAAGCAAGTAAGAAAGATGCTAAGATCTTCATTATAGAGAAAACCTCTGGTAATAATATTTCGGATGGCTTTAAAGGGAACAGAACTGGAATGAAGGAGACTAGCTAGGATGTAAGGGAAAAAATCAAGACCAGAACTGAGAAAGCAACACTAGGAATGGGGATGAGGGCTATAAGCATATTATCTTTCCTAATTCTGAGTGAGCTCTTGGATAGAAGATGAATACCATAGTTCCCATGATAAGATGCTACTATCATTCTTCCTAATGGAAGTGTTATCCAATTATGAGCTGTATCATTTTGCATTAACTTAAAATGAAGGATTAAAATGAAGTTTAAAGTGATATATATGTATACACACACATATACATATACACATATAACCTGTCTACACGACACTGAGCATAATTGTGAGATCATGCCAAAAGGACTGGGAAAAATGAATTTTCTAGTTTGTTTCCATTGACCAATAAAATAAGCATAGCTATTACTTTTCCTTTTAAGGCAATTTTGTTTTGTTTTGTTTTTGCCGCTGCTAAATTCTAAGAGGAGCAGGTCTTTACTTGGGTGGTGTTGAACTACAGAATAAACAGTGTAAGACATTTTGCAGAAGATGCAAGCATTTCTTTCCAGGCTTTTACCTATCTGTTAACTTAAAACATATACTAAAATACTATCCTATAGATATTTTACATTGTTTACGTTTTTCAGGCATATTCTATTAGAAAAGGGCAGCCTACTTGTTATCTGTACTTGTAGATATTGTGGGTGCGACCTAGAAATGAAATGTGAAACAAGTTAAGCACAGCTTACATGTAGGGGGCACTCTCTGGCTCGATTTCAGTAACCATGGGCAATTATTTGCAGATGTAGGTAGAGTTACTAAGCTTCCATATTGTTCATTTGCATGACTGACATTATGCTACAGGCTCAACACCTGTAGGCATTTGCATACACATCTGCCAAATTCTCTGGAGGGGACAGGGAAAACTACCAGAGGAAAGGTAACTACACTGAAAGGAGGAGGTAAAGGAAGATAGTTTGATCACCTATTTACTCAGACAGAAAAGCATTTACTCAGGTCTTAGTAAGACCTTGCTTCCAAGAGCTAAATGCATTACATAATTTGCTTTATGGTGCTTATTTATATTTGCAAAGAAATCACATATTTCAAACATTTTTACTGCTAAGATAAAAACAATAATAATATTATAGATAATATACAATTATGACATAATATAGATAATATATAGTTACAATTATAATATAATATACATAATATATAATTATAATATTATATAGATAATATATAATTATCATATAATAATATTATAATTACAAAAAAAGAGTAATGATAGTATAAGCCCTTAATTAAGTTTTAAATACCATCATAATAACATTCATTAGATTTCAGTAGAAATTATCATAATATTTGTTTTAAGATATAGAAAAAATAAATAGATATAAAGAGCTATCCACATAAAAATAAGTCTTCAGTATTATTTATGTCATAACTCTTTTTTTTTCTTCATACTCTATTGTTAAATGACAGAGTGGCAAAGTAGTCCTCAAAGTAAAGTTTCATGACATAAAGTGTAACTGAGAAATAAATGCCTATTGAATATTTTGCACTTGCCTGGAACATAATTAATACCCAGTAACAATTAAATTTTACATTATAAAATAAGGAATAAAATTAATTTGGGCTGAAAATAAGCAGTTCTTATCATGAAATGAAAAATACCAGTAGAAAGAAGTTTTAAAGAAAATATTTTCTTACTGTTAGAAGAGATTCTGATTCAATAGCTGTTAGGCTGCCAGAGGAGTCAGTGTTTGATATAACTGCTTGATGGGGAACAAATATGTTTATAAAAATAATATGAGGGGAAGCCGGGATGGCTCAGTGGGTTAGGTGCTCACTTTGCAGCGCCAGGGACCGAGGATCGAATCCCGGCCCCGGCTCGTGCGGAACCATATGCTGAACTGGGAGCTCCCCTAGTTCAGTTCTCTCTCTGCCTCTGTATCTCTCTCTCTCTCTCTCCTCTGTCAAAATAAATAAATAAATAAAATATTAAAAAAATAATAATAATATGAAATGCAGGGGCATGTAAATTATATAAAATAAATTATGTAAAATCTTTACTAATATTATAATCTCTTCCATTGTTTCATTTTCATGTTTTATTTTTTATTTAACTTCTTTTACCATTTGAGAAGTTTTGAACATCTCACAAAGAATATATTCGCCTCATCTCATTATTCTAGTGTAAGTTTCAAAGACAATCTTGGACCTCCCATTACAACCAAGAACAGATCGAGGATTTCCTCCCTCCATCCCACCATTGCCTTTGTAGTTGTCATTGTCAATTATGTCTTTGGGTCCAGTCCTTTCAGAAAAAGAAAACTGAGTGTTACATTAGCAAAAAAAAAAAAAAAAAAAATTTAATATGGGGCATATTTTAATAGGACATTGTTTCTCCACCATTAAGGAGGAGAATAAAATGTTCACCTAGAAGCTTCATGGAAATGACATACTTCTCAAAGGTGTGGTTGTTCACTGATCCTGTAACATAAATGGTTAGTACTGATGGAAGTATAAAGTAGGAAGGTACGGTGCCAAGCAGACAGTAACACAAGTGAGGAATGTGCAGTATTCTGCAAATAATTATAGTGAGCTAAATCTAATATCTCTGCATCACATGGTTCCCCACCCCACGGAATAGGACCTGGAAAATTACAGTAATTTTGCCTCCTTCAATAAAAATACCGTATTCTTCCTTTCCTTTCAGTATGTAAAACTTCATTGCTGTACTCTAAAGCTCTTTTGCCAAAATCTCTTTTAAAAAATCTTTATTATTTAAATTAGCTATAAATTCCTTAGCCTACATTTCATACCTCCCACTACCTGGCCCTAAACCACTCTCCTAATTCATTTCTTAATACATACATTTTTTAGTGTTCTTGGAAACCAATAATTTTCATTATTAGACCATAAATTGGGTAACTGGTTCTGTTCATAAAATTTCTCTTCTCTGAAATGAATCTTTGCCCCTATTCTTTAAAGCTCAGATAAAATGTTACCTCATGCAGCCTAGTTTAAAAAATACCTCTGTACTATGTACCCATGTGTGTGTTAATGCAAGCAAACTGATGTTTATATATGCAATTACATATTATACAGAATGGTGTACATATATATCATATAAGTATTATAGGCATATCTTTCACACATACATCAATAAACCTATCTTATATTACATAACAGTAGGGGTTTTACCTTGTATAACTTCTCATTTTACACAATATTAGCTGTGCAAAGCATACGTGACAGAAGCCCTGTTAAATTGCAAAAAAAATAAACAAACAAAAAAAATCACTGGTGTGTTTATATTTAAACCCAACATGTTACAAATAATTTTGATCCCTCTACAGTGTAACTGATTATCTTTTTGTTTTCTTTTTTTTAAAACAATGAATTTGTGAGCTCATTTTGATTCTGAATGCAAGACTATTTCTAGTTTAGCAGTATTCCAGGTTACCCTTTCTTTTTTTTTCTTTTTTTTTAATTTAATGGGGTGACATTGGTTGGTAACAATTAGACAGTTTCCCGATGCACAAGTCCACATCACATCACCCATGCATCACATTATGTGCCCACCACCTAGAATCAGCTCCCCCTCCATCACCATAAATCCAGTGCCCACTCCCCCCTCCCCCCACAACTCTCCCTCCCGGCTCCTCCCTCCTCTCCAGGTAACCACCAAACCATTGAGTGTGTCCATAATGCTGGTGCCCTCTCCCACCTCCCCTCCCTCTCTCCTTCCCCCCTCCTCCCCTTCCCTCAGGCAATCACCAAGCTATTGAGTGTGTCCATAGGTCTCTGTGTCTTTGTTACTTTCAGTAACTGATTATCTTGTATGCACAAAAAGATCAAACTACAAGGATGTTTGTATAATCATATCATAGAAAAAGTTGGGAACCACCTAATGACCAATAGACAGACACTAGAAAATTAAACATGGTCTATATAAACCGTGCAGTGTAGCATAACCACTTAAATTATTATAATAGAAGGAGCATGAGAAAAAAATGTTCACTACATACTCAACTGAAAAAGGAGTGAAACTATTATATACACCCAAGGCGTGAAAAAATTGTTGCAAAATAAGGGCATTTCGGAAAGCTGGGATGGCTCAGCGGGTAAAGCGCTCGCTTTGAAGCCCCGAGGACCAAGGATCGAATCCCGGCCCTGGCCCATGCGGACCTACATGCTTCACTGGGGTGTGCCTCCAGTTCAGTTCTTGCCAGGACCTATGTGGGAGGCTCCTGGCCCAGTTCCTGCTGCGCAGCCCAGTGCCCACCTGTGGAGTGAAACTGTCTGGAAAACTAATGCTGTCAACTATGGAGACTACTCTGGGCCCTCCCCCTTCTCTCTGTCTCTCTCTGTCTCTGTTTCTCTCTGTCAAAAATCAATAAAATAAATCTTAAAAATAAATAAATAAATAAATAAGGGCATTTTATGGTGCTAGTTTTGCAACAACAACAAAAATGTGAGAACATAGTAGGTAACTAAAATACTGCTACAATATAAATGTTAATGACTTCAAAGCAAAGTGGAATTCTACATAATTTTAATTTTCTTATTTTTGCTGATTCAACATTTAAGAAAGCTCTTTGGTGTACTTGTCTGTAAGTCACACTTATGACATAAGTATAAAACTTTCAAAATAAAAACAATTAATATAGTTTGAAATATTAGGAAGCCTTAAAATGTTATAGAAAGTCAAAATATAACAAACAACAATTCTTTATAATGAATATACAACAGCATAGCTGTGTAACTAAAACCAATGTTTAAATGAAAAATCAATACTAGTCTTTTTCTCTGTCTTCACTGCTCATCTTTGCTTCAGCCTTCCTATTTACTGGCCCTAGATTTTTCCTTATTTAATTATTTTGTATATTTTATGGAATTTCCATTTTTTCTCAAAAGCCACCAATGGCTCCTCTCACTTGTCATCTAGAATAAAAATTTTGTCCCTGGATTTCAATTCTTTTATTATAGCTATTCAAATACTCTTCTTTAGAACTAGCTATTCAGTTTAATTCTCTTCCTGGCTTCTGAACACACACTATGCATTATCTCTACTCTTTCTCTCTCTTTTCTATTGAATTTCAGCCTTCCTTTAAGGCTCTACTTCTTCCAAAAAACTTCTCTAGCCCACACTAATCACTGAATTCCTGGCTTGCTTATCAACTCTTTCATATCCCCACACAGACTATGGGCTCATCTGTATTAGCTAGTTGTTTCCTATGTGTCATGTTTACCTCATGTGGTTATAAGTCCCTGGAAGGAACTGAGAATATTCTTTTTTTAATATCTTATAAAATCACTTGCACTGTAATAGGTTTATGTGTGGTACTCAATCAACATTTCTTGATAGATTAATAGATATAAGATTTACATTTCTATACTATCAGCAAAGAAATTACTTTTTAAATGAGTGGCTTGCATTTGTCCATATAAATGTTTTAAAAAAAAAATTTGCATTGACTAAAAGGGGGTACCAGTATACATAATCAAAAACCAACATTCTGGAATGAAGAATTAGAAAAAGATTGAGAGATCTACTAGATTCTCACACTGCTTATGTAGCATGATATTTTAAGCTATAAAGTCTTTTTTCTTTTTTTGGCTTGATGTTGATTTTTTTTTATTGTTAAATTTATTGGGGTCACATTGGTTAGTAAAAATTATATATATTCCAGGTGTACAATTCAATAGTATATTGTCTATGTGCTGCACTATGTGTTAAGCTATAAAGTTTTTAAAAACAGATATTTTGGAATAGAAATAGTATAGTAACCTTCATGAAGGATCTTAATGATAAATAATAAACATATAATAACAAAATAAGAATTGTGAGATGTCTTTCTCCAAACCATAGCAATTTAAAAATGCATGCATCAAAGCTTCTGAAATTATAGCAAATCATTGTGTTTTTATATTTTGCATTTTAACCAAAATGTGATCCTTGTCAAAGCCTAAATTTGAAAAGAAGGAAAAAAAGGAAAGTCCGTGTTTTCTTTCTTTTCTTGTGGAAGCAGAATGGTAGTAATTCAGACGGAGGCTGAAAAATAAATGACTGACACGATCAAATAATAGATGCTAGGTATTATCACTCACTGTGGTTTAACTGTAGCGTCACTGAGTTTGTACGCTGCGATTATTGCACACAGTGTTTTCATGGTTCTAAGACAGAAATTACATAATCAAAGTGTTGTTAGACCACAAGAGGTTGGAATCATTGGGTTCAGCATTCAGAGTTGTGTTTCTCATCCAGAACAACCACCATGGTTAGAACACTGGGAAAAACTTTCTCAAGGGAGCTCAATTATAACTAATGTAAGCTCCATTTGCTGTGGCAGAACTTGTCAAAATAATCTTGGTATCTGCTTAAACCTAAAGTTTTGAGGATTTTATATGTTGAGTTAAAAAAAAAAATAAAGTTGTTAGAACAGATCGGTAGTTGCCAGATGTGGGGGAAGAGAAATGGGTAAAGGTCGTAATTTCTGGGTATATACAGCATGGTGACTATATTTAACAATACTGTGTTGTATATTTGAAAGTCACTAAATGTTTAGTTTTTAAAAGTTTTTATAACAAGGAAAAAGATGTGTACTCAATATGGGTGATAAATGTTAACTTATGATATGCTAACATATATAATATATTCTCTATATAATATATATATAATTATTAGGTTGTATTTCTTAAACTAATATAACATTACATGTCAATTATAGCTCAATAAAATTGAGAGAAAAATAAAACCTAAAAGGCCTATGAAAGCAGATAAAATCAAAATGTCATTTAAATAAGAATTACCTTTGACTTAAAATTTTTTTTTACTATGATGTTCCACCAAAATATCACAGTATAAAAGGAAATGATGAGTATCAGATCAAATGACCCAGGCTTCTTTAAAGAAGGTTGTAGATTTTTTATTTAGTCTTTCACCAACCAGATACTTCTACAAAGATACACAGGGCTTTGGGGAATTTGACTTCTGCAGCCCTTGCTAGGGTCCTAGAGGACTTGGGAGGAATTCTAAATAAACAGTTCTCCAGCTCAACCTAGCCCCGAAGCACTTATAAGCCCCTCTCCCCATGTTTAGGAGGGCTCCATAGCTCACCACCAGCCTACACTCATCAATACACAGCGGTCCTAGATTATCAGAAACCAGATCCTGCTGAGATGCATAAACACCAATCAACAGCCCCATCAGCCTCCAAAGGTCTCCTACTTTGTTTATAGTAAACAGTGAGCAGCCAGGAGGCCTAGTCCTTTCAAATTTTTATTTCATTTAAATGTATCTTTTTTCGTACAATCTTTCTGTGTGGTGCACTCTCTGCTTGGTCTTTTTAAACTTGCTTTATTTTTCTCTAATAAAACGAGGAAAACGTTGAAGATAATCTATGGTCTTTCTTAAAACTACTAATTTCTCAATTGTATCTGACCATCTGCAGGTAAGCACTAAAGCGCAGAGGCAGGAAATAAAGATGCCTATTTTTTTTCTCCTAAACTTGAATACGAGCACTCTTGTAGGCATGATTAGTCATGGGCCCTCTCTTCTAATTTAAGGCAACGACATTTCAATTTATTATTCATCTAGGGCTGTATTGGAAATACAGATGTTTCAGGTTCTTCCAGTGGGTGCAGCTGGCCTAATTCTTTATCGCTGCCCTCAGATGATGACACCCAGGGGAGATAGGCCCGGTTTTAGATGATGTGCTTTCACTGTGACAGTGGCTACCGTTTAAAATGTTTTAAGACGGCCAAGAAAGTCCTGGCAGAACAGTGGGCAGAGTCACTGTGCCAGATCGGAGAGAGCTGACTAGCTCACAGGGCTGACAGTCCAAAGCTTAGTCATGGCACTGTCTCTAGAGAAGCAGTAATATTTTCTTGTAGGGACCAGCCAGCTAATGCCTTACATCTTACCTTTGTGAAAGAATACATGGTCCTTGTTTTGCAAAACTTTTTAGAATATATATATATATATATATATATATATATATATATATATATATATATATATATATTCAGGTATAGATAGATGGATGATAGATAGATACGTATTTTTATTTTGGAAATATTACATACTATCACATCCTATCAGTGGAAAAATCAAGGTCTAATTTAGGGATCTAAATGATCCCTTATAATGTGCTTGTGACACATGTTAAAACAAAAACCCTGTCCTTATGTGAAAAGCTTGTCTGATACTCAGGAAAAAAATTATTATAGTCTACACAGAAAACACATTACACGTGCAAGTGGCTGAGAACTCAAATATCAGCAAGTAGTCAGAAAAAAAAAAAAGGATTTCAACCTGAATTTAACATGTTAATATTGTATTATTAATCTAACATTGCAACAATTTCCCAATCACTGTTGATGATACAATTGAAAACCTAACTCTTAGCATTAAGCAAAGGAGCAGGTAAACGTGATGTAATCAATTGGAAAGTGGGTCACTCAGTCCACCACTTGGCTTCTGCCAGGGTCACCTCCTCCTCCCTTAGTTGTCATGAATAAATTGACCTGAGGACTTTGAACGGTGGTACTCTCCTAGCAGTTGAAATGAGAAAATAATAAAGTTTTAGTCCACAAGGCAGAGGTTCCGATGTTTCTTAGCTCAGCCATTCTTACTCCTCACCCTTCCTTAGACCACCATCCTTCCATTGCTTTCTGGAGACCCTCAGATCAATACAATAGATAAAGGTAAAGCTTAAGGTAAACGATTACCCTATAAGCGGATGGGAATTGTGATTTCAGTGTATAGCAAACACTACAGGGTACAGTAAGCGTACAAGCATAAAAAATTCATCACTTATTTTCAATGATTGATTTGTATTCTGGTTTAATTAGCCATGAAAGAGTCCATTTTTTAAAGCTTTCCTTTACTTTTCGCTTTTATTTCCTTTTACCGCTGTCTGCTCTAGAAGCTAATCCCCAGCTGTCAAGTTCAGGAAATTTAAAGGTAGACACTAAATAAAAGCATCACCAATCGTGAATGCATTTTCATATATCAACCAGGGACCTCAAAGATTTTATAGACACTCTGAAATGTATAATTATATTTTTGGAAGGTTGTCTTATTATTATAAATAATATTATTTAAATTACAATGTCATCATTTCAGACATCATCTGTAAAAACAAATATATTGACCTCCCAAAAAGCAGATATTGTATAATATCCACTGACCCTATAATCTTCACGTGGCTCAATTCTTAGTAACAAGCAACTGTAAGAGAAATACACATTTATAGAACTCAGAGAAGAGTAAAAGGCTGACCTATAAAGTGGATCGAGGTCAGGGTGGGATAAGGAATTGGAGTGAGAAACTGATGGAGGGGATGATTTGGTTACTAGAATAACAAACTCGCAAATGTATTCAGAAATTCGCCGAGTGTCCATGTTTATTTTAACTAGCCACCACAAAAAAGGAAAAGTCGGGACAATAGCGAAGGCCAGCTGTTGTTTTTCTTGAAGAAGTTTCAGCTCCAAATGCAGAGGAACTCTACTTGAGATGGCTGGCTGAGACAAATGTTCTGTCCTCACTTTAAATGGCAGCTGGTTATTAAATGACTCCCAATAGAGTGAACACTTGCTATTGACAATAAGGTAATATAAGGACCGTGCAGAGCAATCAGGATGGGAATGTGAATGAAAAATCTTTAATCTGAAATTACAGCTGTCAGAGTTATATTATAAAACATGAAAGTTGCATCTGCAGTTAGAATTAATGTGTCCCAAAAGCCAAGTTTCTCATAAAGTGCATCTTGCAGATACATATTTTATAAATAGACTACCACTCTTCCATAAATCAAAGAAAACTGTGGCCTATATTAAGGAATTAAAAGGGGTCATCTCTCCTGGCATTGATATTTGTTGAGCAGTATTGGGGAGGGGGTACAGTGTGAAATGAACATTGATTTCCAAAGTCTGACAGAGAGGTTGGAAGTATTAACCCTGCACAATAATATCCACTGATCCCGACACCACATAGAAATAACTCTAAGTTGTATTTTGTTATAAGCTATGAATGAAGAAACACGGGGATTGTGACATAATATAAATAAGTAAAATTGCCTTTCTGGCAAATTTTCCAACAAAATGTAAATTTTGGTTACTGGGTGATTTATTTAAAAGACTGATATGACCTCTCTGGGGCAATCACATACTTTTAAGAATAATCAAAGTCTGAACAAGATAATTTTACATCAGAGATACGTAAAAATCCATATTAGTAATGCCACATAAACACATAAAATTGAGGACCTGGAAACATTATTAGGAATCAGCTAATCCAGGAACTCCTTTGTTAAAACTTGGCTAATTTTTAAAACAAACATGTCAAGTATCAAACTGCATTTATATATTTAATCTCTTAAAACATTAAGCATTTGGTCTTACAGTGGCTGAAATCCTATGTTTGTATTTGCTAATGTACTTCACTTACAAGACTGAGATGATTGTAACAAACAAGATGCTATTTTTATTGCTAATACATGTTATCTCATTGTAGTAAGCTGCTGATACCTCTGTTGTTTTATAAAGATAAAGCTTGACTTTTTCATCAGCTACGTAATGTAACAGATCTTCTTAAAATGGGAGAGAAATAGATATATAGATAGAAGCATTACACATGCAAGCTTAATACCTGGCCCATTTGGCATTATTTACCCTGGAAAATCTTCAGAAATTTATCACTGATATGAAAAACAATAGATATTTTTCTTAAAGGCTAGACGATAAACTATCACTTAGAGCACAACCCCTTACATTGCCTGAACAGTATTGCTGCCCCCTCTCACAAAGGAAACTATTTTATCTACCATATAATTGGTGTCAAATTTGATTCTATGAATATGACCTGATCAATGGCTTTCAAATTAAAGTACCTAAGTTCACTTGAGTTTTGCCTTAAATCCCTTCACCCCCAATTTCTTTATAGATAGGAAATATATTACATATTTAGTTATTAACTTACATGTAAATAATTAAAGCTTTTACTTTATGGGGAGAAACATATTAAAGAACCTTAAGAAAACTTTGAAATAAATGTCTTCACACTCTAAATAATATTGAAAAAGTGAGAATGCTAACCTATATCCAAAACATTCAAATTTATTTGGGCTTATCGACCTTTCTTATGTGCTTAGAATACAATGGACATTTATATTTAGATCAAAAGAGTAATTTGTAATTAGAGCAAACATGCTATATAACCTATTAATAGACAACTGAATTTTGGTAGTTATGTTTGAGAACGTTGATGGGTTATTTCTATTTCGTTATGAGAAAAAAAAGGCTCTCCTACTTGTACTTCATTGACAAATGAAAACACTTTGAGAGAATATCCAAACAGAAAACATTGTGGTTTGAGGGTTTTCTTGTCATCTTGTATTAGAGAAAATGATGTTGAGTCATATGCACTTAACGAATCAAAAAGCAACAAACATGTGTAAGTAATGAAAATACCCCATAGTAAGTAATCACCATGATGCCACTAAAGGAAAACAAAACCTTTTATTTACTTAACACATTTTGCCATGTTCCATAGAAGAAGAACATTTTTACCAAATACTGTTGGACCAGAGTACCGCCCATCCAATGTCATCTTCAACAAATTTTAATACTGACTATAGTAAATAGTATTTTCTTTATAAAAATGAATTTCCATTAGACATGAGGAACATCATTCTTCTAATTGGCATAGATGAATAGGCATATCCCTTCCAGAGTTCTGGGGAAAACCCAAGGTAATCAAATTACATTCACTAAAATGGAAAACCACAAAGAAAGGGATAATTGTCTCAGTAGTTGTCACAGAGACAAATTCTACAACATATGAACAGGTAGAGCTATTTCTTCCATGTCATAAACCTACCCATGCATTATATGTTGTGGAACTACTAAACATGCAAATAAAAATCTCATGTCATAGCCAAAAAGAAAATGAAAATGGGTAAATGGAGTCACCAGTGGATAGATATTTTAATTCATTTCTAAAAGTCAAAGAGTTATGAAAGTAAATAAATGAAGTTATATAAGGAAGATTCTGTAAAAGATTGTAATGAAAGGGAAATGGTAGCCATCTGCCACTGGAAACTTCAGAAGTTCGTGTCAAGAACAAACTGTGAGAATGTAACTGGTAAATTATGCAAAAATTATTTTTATCAAAAGGAAAAGGAAAAATGCAATTAGAAATTATATGTGAAAACAAAGGCAATAATAAGCATATAAGAAAATAATACTCCAAATATAAAACAAACTTGGAATAATTTTGAGTATAAGAGAGCAAAAGCAACACATTTGGGTGAAACATCAGTCTTTATTTGTGTGCAATTTCTTAGGATTTATTATAGTTTATAATATGATCAATTTTCAATGATGCTTATTTTCTTTTTCTTCAATTTATTTGTCTCTTATAACTGGGATAATTTCCTGGATAAATGCTCCCCTGTTCCCTTTTGTGTTTCTTTGAGAATCATGCTACAACAAGCTTAGTTTTCAAAATTTGTTTCTTTTCAAGATATTTAAGGTTTGTTAAATTTCAAAATTGTCAAGAAAAAAATAACAATATTGTATGAGCATATGTATATAAATCAATTCAACAATCAGTACCTCCAGCTGGCAGAATTTGAAAGTTTAGAGTCTATCTTCTGCAGATAAAATGCCCAGGGGATTCTTCTCTAAGAAAATTTGACTGGATCTTCTGGGTTAAGTCAAAGCTTCTAATTAGAAGTTACCACCAAAAATGAAGCCCTCTTTCTTTAGATTTGAGAGACCTGAGATCTGCTAGAGCTTTCTGCTCACTGAATTTACAACTAAGCCTATGTCCAGTCACATACCTCACTATCTTCCTATTAGCACAGAAAATGTGCATTAGCTAACCAATGCTTCTTCTCTTAAATATAAACAGATAACCAAGTGTTTTCAGACAAGTAAGGAAAAGAAGCAGCATAGATGAGAAAGTTCTATATAAATTAACACAAATAATTTATCTTAGAATGAAGAAATAATTCAAGAATATAAGAGAACTTTTGAAAAATTATATTTAATACACTCAAGGAAGTTCAAGAAAACATTATATCCACAAGATCAAGATGCTATGCTAAAGATATTGTAAGAGACACCTTGTGGGGAGTGAAAATATGGCCTCAAATTTTAGCTTTTTAATTAAAAGACAAGTAAATAAAGTCAAGAAAATACCCAAGATTATAGAGAAAAATACAGATACAAGATATAAAAGAGAAAAAAAGATGAAGCATAAATCCAATATTTCTAGCACCATATTAATAGGGACAGAAAGGGTGGGAAATCCTCAAAGAAATATAGAAATATGAAACTGTTAGGTTTTTGAGTAGAGGGGACACCGCCTATGTTTTGCATTCTAACAGGATATTTTTAACTTCAGTAGCAAAAAGACTATAGAGAAACGGAGGTGGAAACAAGAAAACAACTAAAGCAACTGAAAGCATACAAATAAGAGATGATGATACCTTGAACTAGAGTACTAAAGGTGAAGCTAATAAAAAGTGTTTAGATTCTAAACAAAACTTAATGGTAAAATCAACAGTCTTGTGTCAGATGTTGGATATGAGAAAAAGAGGGAAATCAAAGAAGTCTCAAAAATTTTGACCCAATCATGGATGAATGAAAATCTGGTTTTCTGAGATCAAAGTACTGTAGAAGGAACAAATTTTGGAGGCAGAATTTGGGAGTAAATACATAATTTGGATTGGATGTGTGAGGTTCAAAGTTTGTATCAGACATCCAACTAGATATGTTGAATACATAGTGAGATACTAGAGTCTGAAATGCTAAGGAGGTGATTCTGACAGTTGTGTATAAGTGACATTTAAAGCTAAAGGGGATGTCAGTATGGCTCAGTGAGTTAAGGGCTCACTTTGCAGCCCCAGGGTTCAAGGATCAAATCCCGGCACCAGCCTGAGCAGACCCATATGCTGAACTGGGGTGTGGATCCTAGTTTGGTTTTTGCCAGGGCGAGCTTTCCATATGGGAGGTCCCCGGTTCAGCCCCCCGCTCATGGGGATGGGCCTCCCATGTGAGAGGCCCCCTGCCTTGTTCCTGTGCTGCGTAGCCCCCTGCACCCTTCCCCATCCACCTGTGTGGAATGAAACTGTGTCAAAAACTGATGACATACAACTAAGGAGACTGCTCTGGGCCCTCCCTCTTCTCTCTCTCTCTCTCTCTCTTTCTCTGTCAAAAACAATAAAGTAAAGTCTTAAAAAAAAAAAAAAAAAAAAAAAGCTAAGGCACTGGATGAGTCCACAAAAGACTGCGTACATAGAGCAAATAGAAGAGGTCCCCAGACTGAGCACTTCAATGTTTGGTTGTGAAGAGGAAGAAGAGCTGAAAAGGCGCATCTAGTGAGGTAGAAGGTTACCAAGAGAATGGTATGTAAGGGTCAGGTATATTTCAAAAAGGAAGTCGTCATCTGTGTAGGACTTAAAAGGGACCATTGGATTTTGCCACATGGAGCTCTTTGGTGACATGACAAAAAAACTTGACAGTAGGGGCGGGAGGAAGTGACATAACTTTGCAGAAGCAGGTGGAACTCTTTGGTCCCTGGCTGTCACTGCTCTGGTGTCTTGGCTGAGAACTCATGAACCTGGGTGTACACCCTTGTGTCAGGAGCCAACCTGGCATGAACAAAGTCCCCAAGTTCGAGCGGTGGCAATTGAGACAGACCAAATGACCTGGACTGTTCTCAATAGAAGCAGCCCCGAATAGCTTTATTGCTTATCTTATATAGCAAAAGTTTATCATTACAAGGAACAGTCATTAGCATAGCAAAGCATGGTGTAAACAGATTTTTATAGGAGATAACAGCCCCTTCCAGTAAAGGCTTTGATATGTAGATCATGGGCTTCAAATCTATGGGCCTCTGTCCGCCTGCCTTCATGCGAAGCTGGTAAACAGATTTTTCTATATTTAATCACCCAACTACCACCCCACCCCCGAAGGAGATGAAAGGGGGGGCCGAGGCTTTGCCTTCAAGGACCCCCGAAACCTTTCCATTCAGGCTCTGCACCAACTCCCTACACACCCTGATGGTGTCCCCAAGTCTGTGTTTAGACTACCTCATATTTGCATAATATTTCTTCATCATTATAATTCTATGAGGAAGATATCATAACTTGCACTTCACAGATGAGAAAAAATTAAGTATTTCACCGTTGTCAGATAGGTGATAACAGCCAAAGCCTGAGCTACAGCCTAGGTCTTCCAATTGCTAAGCCAAGTACTTTTCTCTCACAGCTAAATGTAGTTCTAAGACTATGCATTCAGCAACAGAACGTTAGCAACTGTGACACACTTCCTACAAACCAGAACACATGAAAAAAGGTTACCTTCCAAGACCTAGGTTCATTATATCAAAACACCTGGTTCCTCAACCCTACCATCTATTAAAAACATATTTTCTAGTTTATCAGGAAGAAGAGTACATATTTAAAAATATGCATGTACACCAGAAACAGCAGATAGCCTAGTTGGAGCATGAATTTTGGATAGCAATGTTGGTGGAAAAAGTAAAAGAAGTGATGAATTCTAGAAACACTTTCTAACACTAGAGACCTATTCTTTGATAAAGGACAATAACATTTTAGCATTTTCAACTGAAACCTGGATAAAGTGGCCATGTGATTATGTACTTCCTACCAAGCAAACTTCAAAGAAGTAATTCAAACTCTAGGGACAGTCAAATCAAACAATGAGGAATTTAGAGTCACCAAACCCCATAATATCAAAAATTCATATATAACTTTTGACTTCCCCAAAACTTACCGGTACCTAGTCTTCCCTTGGTATCTGAGATTGGATTGGTCTCTGGACCCAGCCCCCATTTCCCCTTGCAGATATCAAAATATGAGGCTGTTCAAGTCCCTTACATAAAATGGCATAGAACAATGCATAGCTTGGCCCTTCACATCCGTAGATTTCCCACCGCGAATGAAAAATACTGTATTTACTCACAGTTAGTTGAATCTGCATATGCGAAAACCAAGGAAACGGAAAGCCAACTGTATCTTTTCTGAAAAAAATCCATGTGCAAGTGGACCCACGCAGTTGAAACCTGTGTTGCTCAAGAATCAACTGTACTTTCAAGTGTCAGTCTTGCCCTAGAGAAGAGTACTAGCAGATCGGATCCTGGCAATCCTCTTGTATATATGGTAAATGAATTAACATTATCCATCATATTTCAATTAGCTCTGATTAGAACTTTTAATCTATCAGCCAACACATGATGAAACCTGATCTTCTCGCAGGGGTCTCCAAACTACGGCCCGCGAGCCGGATGCGGCCCACGAGGCCCTCTCATCCGGCCCGTGGAGACCTTTTTATCTGAATAGAATAATATTAAATAAATAATTAAAAACAACATCTATGTTTTGATTCTTTTTTATTTGGCCTAGAGTGTTTAGTCGGCCCCCAAAATGCTGTTTGATAGTTAATGCGGCCCGCGGGCTGAAAAGTTTGGAGACCCCAGACAAGGATGTCGATATGACTCAGAATTGCAATAAATATTATAACATTATTTGCAAAGCTCGCCATTTGGAACTCTCCTTGCCTTAGTTTCAATGTAAGTTTATCTTTCTTTCATAAAAAAAAAAGTGTGCAATAATTGCCACATGATACTGTCTTCGGTAATGTGAGTTAAAGTTGTGCTATTTTATTTTTGTAATATAATTTTGACCATATAGTCATAAAGATTTTTTTTGATTGAACACTGTACTTTCAGATGTCTCCCTAAAAATAAGTTAAGATTTATTTGATTTACTACCAGGAACATTTGAATCAATTGATAATTCCCATAAACCTCTCAATATGGAAATATTTATCTTAGTTTTATTCTCTTTGACAAGTTTGTATCACTCATAGTTACTCCAATGGAGTATATGTTAAGTATTTATTCACTGATTTGTGGTGACATATTTTTAAATATTTTTAGAGGTGTGCAGGTTATATGGTAGATCAAACAAACAAAAGACATGGAGGTTATTCTCAAGGGGCGTCTAATCAAATAAAAAACAATACTATAAGAAATATCAAAGGGCATGCAAACATTTGCTGAACTCCAGTACAGTCATGTCAGTGACAGTCTGGATCATCGAACACATACCAAGTAATGGCATGGAAACAACCTCAAAAATCTCAGTGGCTTACAAAATAAAAGTTTATTTTTATCACACTACATGCCCATTGTGGGTCAGGAATAGCATGTGTTCCACCTTACCTTCATTGCCTTCCTGAAGAGATTTGTCTTTTGGCAAATGGAAAAGATAGCATAGAGGAACAACACCAGAGCTCATAAAGTCTTTGTTTAGCTGTATCACATGTCATCTCCCCTGACATTTTCCTAAGCCACGGAAAATTAGGACTAGAAAGTATAGTCTTCCTATGAGGAGAAGTAGCACAGTTATTTTTCAGACACAGTAAATATTTTTATATTTAAAAAAAAAAAAAAAAAAAAGCTCATGTCAGTTTACCAGAGACAAAACACTTAGCTGCAATTATTTCAGAAATATAGAGAATTTCCTAAAGACCCAAAGAGGATTGTTATTCCAGGTGTAAAGAAGAAAGAAAAGGCAACTGTGGCTTTCTTGCAAAATGTAACCCTGCTTGGGGGGTATGTGGAATATATCGTATGTGGAATATATCGATTCCCCTTTATTTTTCTCTACTTATTCTTGGGCTAGTCGCCTCTCATTTGCAATCAGATCCTATGCTGACATTAGGTTATCCAGCTCCAGCCCACTGCTGGCTTTAGGCAGTATCCCGGCAATCGCACACCACTAGCTCTCAGCTTGGTCTCCACTTGGTCCAAGTCCATTAATCCACAGCACTCTGCGCCACTTCAGGAGTCCCCGGACTGCAGTCTCAGCCTCCTCCGTGCACCTGTACCACATCTGCCCATATGCTCTCCATCCAAACCCCAGACCTGGCACCTTTCCCAAGATTTGGCAGATTGTCACTGTTATCTATTGCTGGTTAAGAGCATCTATAACAAGAAGGTGAGGAAACAAATTTTTAAGCAAATACACACTGGGTAATAAAATGTAGAAACATAGATTTCAGATGGATGAAAACATTCTTGTGTCTTTCTTTGAGCTGATTATAAAAAAGAGGCTTTGATGGACTGGAGTGTGCAGGAGAGGGTACATGACAAGAAACACAGGCACTTGGGCTAAGTAGGATTTGAAAAAAAGAAACAAAAACTCAAATTATCACACTTATTTATATAATAAAAATATAGATAACTGGAGATGCCAGGATAGCTCAGCAGCTGAACGCTTGCCTCGCAATTGCGAGGTCTGGGGTTCAATTTCTGGCCCCAGCCAGGGAAAACCCACATGCTTAACTGTGGCAAAACTGGTAACCTCTGGGATGGCAGTGAAGGTTCTTGCCTCCCATGCCGGAGGCTCTGGTTCTGTTCCTGACCTGCACGGCCCCACGTCCACCTGTGTGAAATGAAACCATATCACAATTACTGGTGTACAACCATGGAGACTGCTCTGGGCCCTCCCTCCCTCCCTTTCTCTCCCTCTCTTTCTCTCTCTCTGTCTGTCTGTCTCTCTCTCTCTCTCTCTCTCTCTCTCTCGTCTTCTCTCAAACAATAAAATAAAACTTTAACTGACACATGGATATAACATATACTTTTTTCCTATAACATATATCCAAACCATCAAATTATAGCATAATTAAAAGCAACAACAGTATTAGCATAACTGTAAACCATATTAATTTATTCTTATGTTACCAAAAAAAGTGAAGTAAAAATTATATAAATTAAGTTTATGTATATAATGCATAGTCTTAATAATAAGCAAAAACAGACAGTAAATAAATACTGATTTGGTCACCTTTCAGTTTCAAGATATTTTACTATTTATTTGACAATAGTATTGCCAAAATATTTTGTTTCAGGGTTTGGATGAAAAAACAGAAGTGTGGGTTTTAAAGGATCCTACCTCTTTAGACTTCAGGCTCTGCCCAGCACAGAATGGAGCTCAGAAATGAAAGAGATAAATCTCTCCCATTTCTCCCCTTCTTTTAGACATAAGTGGCTGATTCTAAACCTGATGGCACTTTATGAAAGCTGTGTTTGAGAACAGTGTCTTAGGTAGCCTGATCTTTCTTTTTTGCAAAAATGGGAGACGTTGTTTACAATCTTACTGTTTAGAAGCAATAAGTAATTTCTCCTGCCTAACATATGAGAGTCATTTTACATAATCTTTTCCAACTTTCCTTAGAGTACCCTCCAGGGATCAGCAATTCAGGGTAGCTGGTGAACTTTTTGTGTTTTGTTATTTTCAAATGCGCTAGTTTGATAGCTCAGCCTAGCTGATTCCAGCAGGCCCTGGGATAACACCGATTGTGTGCCGCGTGTTGGGACTCCTTCATGAAGGGACAATGACAGAAAGCTGATGTGTGAGTAAGGTACTTAGCTTTCAGCAGCATTGCTTCAGTTTTCCATGTGGGAGTCCCTCCAGGAAAAAAATTTAAGCCTTGAACTTACATTCTCATCCTTGTGCTAAGGTCTGAGATGGAAAGGAAAGAGGATTAATTTTTCATATGAATTAAAGATGACTCTAACAATATGTTTCTTTACAAGGTTAATAAACAGGAAAAGGCGAGTGATCAAGAAGTAACCATAATTATTACTAGATTTACTTCAGACTGCTACTTAAAGCTACAAGACACTATCATTACAGGCAATCCTCTTTAATGTCAACATCAATTTAAAACTACTCAGGATTTTACAATAAGTGTTCTAAGCTTATTCAAGTTTAAAATATCATAAAAGTAGTGACTGACATATTTTTACCATTTAATAATGACAAAAATAATGAGATTAAAGTATCTACTGAACTCAAGCTATTGTTTGCATAGCTACTAAAGGTGAAAAAAAAGAAAAAACACATAGAAGACCAATAATTACAAATGTAAAATCAATCACAGATTAAAAGTAAAGATCAAATTATGAAGGAAGTCTGCGGTGGTGTGCTGAGTGCTGGTTAGAATAAGGTATGAGTAATTTCTAAAGATTAGCAGAATATTCATTTTTGCCCCCTAATAGTAAATGCACATTAATTTACTCAATACTGTACATGGTGACCTAGCACTGCTTTTCTTTGAAATAACTTTCTTGTTAAGCAGCCAATAGTATAATTTTCTTCTGTTCACTTAATTTACTAATCTAAAAACACAATGAAATAGAGTTTACCTGAAAGTTCAAAATTACAAAGAGATGAACATCTCAAATTTCTTATTAGCTCCAATATTTCTGTTGTTACTCATTCCTTTAATCACAATTCTTTGTTGTTGAAAAGATATTTATCATATTAATAGAATACACCTAATATCTAAATTCATATATAAAACTATAAAAAGGTCATCTTTCTGGGTTTTGATTTAATTATCTACAAAAATAAAAATAATTATAGAACCTATCTCATAGAGTTGTTTTGGGTTTAAGATATAGTCTGCACTTAGTACCAGGCTCACCTTAAGTACCAACCAAGTGTTTGTTTTATCATTATGTCTTATTATATTCACAATTATTAATAGATAACTGACTTAGCAAAGTTATTGACCCTTAACAAATCTATTTCTTCATTTTTTAAATGGGATAATAACAGTCTCAGAATAAGGGGGGACGGTGTCGTAGAGGAGAGAGGGGGAGCTAAATATATGGTAATGGAAAGAGTTGTACACCTGGAATCTATATAATTTTTACTGACCAATCAAACTCTAATAAATTTAACAATTTAAAAAAAAGTCTCACTTGGTAAAGTTGTGGCAAGGATTGAACGATGTAAGTCATCTCAAACCCTTGGCAAAGTTCATGCATGTAAGAAGGATTCACTGGTAATTTTCTGCAGCTGCTTCTTTCGTTGTTGTTTGTTTGTTTGTATATATTAAAACAGCCTTTATTATTTGTATTTAATTGAGCTTTTCAATCCACACAGAGTCTGAGCTGGACCAGGAGAACAAGGTTAGTTTTGCTTTCTAGTCTCCAAGTCATACCACCCCTCCTCTCTAGCTCACATGACAAAGGTTCTTAAAATTAGGGAGCTAGCACTCTCTCTTGGTCTCCACACCAGGGTCTCATGAGCTTCTTCTTCTCAGTCTCCTGATGCATGTCCTGTGTGCCATTATGCTCAGTCTCCACCTTAGGCCACATCTCCAACTTCTGCTTTTATTATCCAATACTTGGTGTGGGCTGTGCCTAAGAAAATCACCAGATACATAAAGTCCTCCCTGAACCCTAGGTTCATAAGTTTAGTACCAATGTTTTCTTCTATCAATTTTTAGTTAATTTTGATATATGGTAACAGTTCACAGTCCCGATTCATTCTTTTGTATGTGAGTTTCCAATTTTTCCAGCACCATTTACTGAAGAGGCTTTCTTTTCTCCAGTATTGTTTTTTTGTTCCTTTGTCAAACATTATCAGTCTGTATATATGTTGATTTATTTCATGGTTTTTCGTTCTATTTTACTGGTCTATATGTCTGTTTTTCTGTTAATACCATGCTATTTTTATTATTGAGGCTTTGTAGTACAGATTGAAATTGGGGCATATGAAGCCTACAGTCTTATTCTTTTTTCACATGATTGCTTTGGCAATTTGGGATCTTTTGTAATTCCATACAAATCTGATGTTTTTTTATTTATTTCTTGCAAGAATGTCTTTGGGATTTTGATGAGGATTTCATTAAATCTGTATATTGCTTTGGGTAATATGGTTATTTTAACTATGTTGATTCTTCCAATCTATAAACTCACCATATCTTTCAATTTCTTTGTGTCTTATTCAATTTATTTTAATACTGTCATATAGTTTTCAGTATATGAATCCTTAACATCCCTTGTTAAGTTTATTCCCTGATATTTTATTCTTTTTCTTGTGATTGCAAAAGGTATTGTTTTTATTTCTTTTTCTAAAGTTTTGTTATTGCTATATAAAAATGCAATAAAATTTTATACATTGATTTTGTATCCTGTAACTTTACTGTATTCATTTACTGCTTTTAATAGTTTTCTGGTGGGAGGACTTTATGAATTTGACCTTAAAGGCAAGGGAATTAAAAACAAAAATAAATGAATGGGAATATATCAAACTAAAAAACTTTTACATGGCAAAATAAATCATACATAAAATAATGAGAGAACCAACCAAACAGGAGAAAATATGTACAAGAAATGCCTCCAATAAGGAACTAATATCCAAAATACATAAAGAATTCACACAACTCAACAACAACAAAATAAATTAACAACCCAATTAAAAAATGAGCAGTGGACCTGAACAATTTTCCCAAGAAGACATAGAAATGACCAATAGATATATGAAAAATGCTCAACTTCACTAGTTATTACAGAAATGCAAATCAAAACCACAACGAGATGTCACTTCACACCTTTTAGAATGGTTGTAATCAACAAGACAAATAATAACAAGTGTTGCAGAGGCTGTAGAGAAGAAGGAAACCTCATACATTGCTGATGAGAATGTAATTTGTTACAACCACTATGGAAGACCACATGGAGTTTCCTCAAAAAATTAAGAAGAGAGTTACTGTATGACCCAGCAATCCGTCTTCTGAGTATCTACCCAAAATATTTGAAAACTTGAGTCTGCAAAGATATATGTACCCTGATGTGCATCATAGCATTATTCACAGTGGCCAAGACACGAAAAGAACCAGTGTCCCTTGATAGATGACTGGATAAAGAAGTTGTGATACGTATACTCAATGGAATATTACTCAGCCATAGGAAAAGATGAAATACTGTCATTTGCAACAACATGGATGGACCTTGAGATCATCGTGTTCAGATAAATAAGCCAGAGAGAGAAAAAAAAGAACCATATGACTTCACTCATATGTGGGATACAAAACTGAAGGCAACAAAGAAACATTTATGAACACTGTCAATAGTTGAGTGGTTACCAGAGAATAAAGGAGGGAGGGGGACTCAAATATATGATGACAGAGACGGAACTGAATCTGGGTGGTGAGCACACAATGCAATATATAGAAGATGTGATGTAGAATTGTACACCTGGAACCTATATAATTTTTACCAACCAATGTCACCCCAATAAATTTAACAATAAAAAAAGAAACAAAAAACAAAAAACGGTGTGTCATTTTACTGAGTGTTGCTAAATCTGGTTTGACATTTGAATTGTAGGTGCTTTTCAACCTATCTATGAACAATTTTTTAAATAAATTTAAAACAAAATTGCCTAGAATTGTACAAACTGACTAGAAATCTTATTATATGTACAGAACCTAATACAGATTACTGACAGACTTTGAATATGAGTAATAAGGAAACTGGTGAGCCAACCAACAGAGATGGAGAAATCAGGAATATGATCTTGTGTTCAGGGAAAAACATTAATTTTTATTTCAAAAAGGCTGAATATAAGGTAGTGGCCCAGTATCTAAGGATAGGAAGTTAGAGATGCAACTAGTGTGTAAGAACAATGCCAAGGCTATAAATGAACATTCTGAAGTCAAGAAATAGTAATTGCTCTAATTCTAAAAAGACTTCTTATGATATACTACCAAGTTATACATCAGATACATTATTCTAAGTAATGTTTATAATGTTTATTATTCTGAAATATTAGACACGTTTTGTCATTATATTTTGGTACACCACATGTTTAGAGAAGTGTAAAGAGAAATCACAGAATAATTGTACCTACATCTCTAGTCCTGAGACCAGCTACCAACTTGTCAGTCTTTGGAATTCTGCACATTTAGTACAAAACTCATTTGCTGCTGGTCCAGATGAGAATCAATCATATATCATAAGCCTCAGAAGTGCATCATGTTCATGTGGGCTCTTGACAGCTCTTTAATTTGCTTTTCTGTGTTTCACTTTCTTATTAGTGCTGCTATCTAATGCAGTTTTCCATGAACCAGGTATTGTTTTACACCTAACAAATGATCATGCTTCATAGCTGGCTAAACTGATTTCTGTATTTAGTGTACACAGAACTCAGGGATACTTTCAGACAAGATGCTGGTAAATGCAAGATCATTGCTGGTCACCAAGAATTGTGCAAGGAGGGATAAAAGTGCAATTCAACTCAAAGCCAGTACCCAGACCAAATACAGAAAGAAAAATTAAGATAAATAAATAAATAAATGAAGCTGCAATTGATTTGAAAGTCATTGGTTCTTGATTCTGGCTTAATTTTCCCTTTTTACATCAAGAAATGCAACAAATTATATTTTGGCATTATGTATTTACTAAAAAAAAAAACATATTTCTGAGATTTTATATTTTAAGGTAAATGTTCAAATGAAATCCACAGCTATAAAAAAAATATGTCCTTATTCCTACACAACTCTAAATATATTTTTATTTATTTATTTTTATTTTTGACAGAGAGAGAGAGACAGAGACAGAGACAGAGAGAGAACTGAACTGGGGGAGCTCCCAGTTCAGCATATGGTTCCGCACGGGCTGGGGCCAGGATTCGATCCCTGGTCCCTGGCACTGCAAAGTGAGCGCTTAACCCACTGAGCCATCCCAGCTTCCCCTTCCACAACTCTAAAAGATATCAAATATCATGGCTCTCTAACTTAATATTCTTACTTAAAAGACCAAAATGGCCCATAATGACAAATTGGATAATTTTACTAGCTTAAAAATATTTTAAAACATTTGTTTCAAGTTATTTTTAGTAAAATTTTAACTTATTCATATATGTTAATATGTAATATATACATAAATATATATTTATACATTATTTTATGGTTGTACTGTTCTCTTAATGATATAACATCATCTAATTCACAAAAACTAATCCTTATTATGACAATTAAGCTTTCTCTTGATAGTTATTCATTATTTTAATCAATGGTACTCAAACTCTGATGTGCCAAAGAAAAACTGGAGAGATTCCTAAATCCTTAACGAGCCTCATACAATGAATTTGCACAAAAACCCAGGAATCTGAATATTTTACAAATATATCAAGTATTTCTAAGGCATTTCTAGAGATATTTAAAGACCAGAATAAATGATAAACACCATGGTGTTGTTCATATTAAAGTGGCTGTCATTCTTTAGAAGTAGTCAAAGCATGTCTCCATAAATAGAAACATTGGTAGAAGTTTTATACAGATCCAGTACCAAGTGTTATATGAGAGCTGTTTTTGGGGGAAAAAAAACACACAAAAAAACCAGCCATTGTCAATATAACGAGAATGCTTACATAGCTGGATACTTTTCTGACAGCCCTTGTATGTCCAACTTAAAGAATTTTAATTTTCAGACTACTTGCACTACTATAAGTTTTGTATCAATAATGTTCATGAAGAAATAATCTTTTGTGTAGTGTTCGTAAGCTCTACTGGTATGTGTTGAGCCTTACTCTGTTATGCACAGTAAAAATACTATATAATATCAAGCAAAATAAAACAGAGTTTCTAATGCTGCCCACTAAAAGATACTAAGCATTACTTAAGAGCTGAAATTCTTTGAGAAAATCTGGATGGGAGGAATACAGAGTTGGAGAGGACAGAAGCAAGGGGTACGGTTTTAAGAACTCTTCTTTCTTCCCATAACTCTCCTCTCTGAAAAAAAAATGTAATTCTTTAACGTTATTGGTTAAAGAGGTGTCCTGGGCCTTCTTTGGCACTGAAAATAAACCTATAAAAGATAAGACACCTGTCTTGGATGAATATTTAGAAAGCAATTTAAAGAACTCTTATGTACCAATATTTTTTTTATGTCAGGATAGCTTTATTTTGGAAGGCAATTGTTTTGGACATTTTCCCCAAGCAAGTATGAAAATAGTCTTAAATAGTTTATATGTAATTTTACTGTGAACAAAATTAATCTTATAAACTATTGTTGTTTCAATTAAATGCAAGCAAATACTACATGAAACTAAATTACCAAGAAAATCAATTACCAATAAACTGACAACATGTTTGTATTATAATTCACCCTTTAAATAATCAAATGTTCTTCTATAAGCATTATCTTATTTCTCCAAAAGCATTAACATGGCATTTTGTCTTGTATTTGAAAGCTATCTTTGGCTGTTAATTTGCACTAAACAAACAACAAAAAGACAAGAAAATAAAAAGAAGTACCCCTATATAGTTCTCACACACATCTCGAGCTGTGGGAGCAAGCAGCTAAAACATGCAAATCCAGTTTGGAGGAAATTCGACATCTCTATTATAGATGAAAGGTAAACAAAGCAGATGAAGGATTAGCGCAATTCCAAATTTAAGATATTGCTCTCAGTGACTTATAATAAAGTGGTGTTGCATACGGTGGCATGTTTTAGATGACATTTCAATTGTACGAGCAATTTGCATTCTATCTGACATTAAATAACGTTCTTAGTATTATGAATTCCAGCAGCATCCTCATCTCCACAGCATAAAGATATGAACTATGAGACACATCTTAATGAAGGGGGTAAGTTTTCCTGTCAATCTGAAATGTGAGACAAGGCACTACCTGGGCTAGCCCTCCAGCAACATTATTGTGAGTTGCCCACTCCTGGCATAGTACAAATCTTCAGCTAAGGCATTCTTCTTATTAAATAAAGATCTATAACTGAACACATGTATCTCTAATATCACTACAATCCAAAGAAAATTAAAAGACAGATTATGTCCAGGATATTACATGCACCACCACAGAGCACTGCTAGAATCTGGTATGGTCTTGTTGCTAAGATACCTGGCTAATGCCCCGGAAACGAGCCCCTCTTACTAATCTAGTACAATCCATGCATGCTTCCACATATTTTGGCAGGAAAAAGTAGGAGTCCACTGACAATGCTTGGGATCTTACTAGCCAGTGTTCCTGAATTTATACATTTTTTATCTCTTTCGGATAAGCTTCAATGATCTTAGTGCAATAAGAAATGTAACACTCTGTTAATGGCATTTGGTTGCTTTATGCCATTTAAAACAAGGAAGATTACTTTTTATCCTCCTGCATAGTCAATAAAAGTTGCTTTAAAAGGTAATTATTTAAGTGCCTTTGGTTACAAAATTGTGGTGCTCCCCAAAACAATTTCCCTAATCTTTGCAACTTATATTGTTATATACACATAAATGACTGACTGCATTTTCTTTCTCTATTGCTTTCTTCAAGCAGAATGCAATATACAAGTTTCCTGGGTAAATCCTGAATAAGAAATCAGGACACTAAATGAAATACTTTTATCAGAAATTCTTTGCAAACCTATGATGCACAAATCTGATTTGCAATGCTAACACATCCAAAGATTTTTCTTTTACTCACTTAAGAAAAATCTATATGTAGAGAAAAGATTAAAAGCTGTTACATGCTTGACAATAATGCATAAAATTCCAAAATAAAAAATAAATACCTCTATAGAATGCAAACGTGCTCTTCACCTCCAGACGTCTTTTTTTTTTCTTTTGAAACAGTCTGTGTTTTTCAAAGCAAACAAAGCAAAGATTTGTACTAAGAAATCAAACATTTTGTTAATGTAAGTGTGTTCCTATTCAGTAGTGCAATATGATCTTCAGAGCCTCAGTGATGATAGTTCCATTGAGCTCAAGTTATGATAACAATAACTTTTGCAGATGTTCATAGCTGTCAAATATTATTCACTAAAATGTCAGGAGGTGTGATAAAAAGTTAAACCAGAAAAATTATTCTAAAGTAATTGGTTCAAGCCAAGAAGGCAAAGGAAGGTCAAACATTAATCCCTATCCATAAACAGTGAATGAGCCATAGAGAAATCACAGTCATATTGATTTTTTACAAGGAAACAATTGTATACTGTATTGGTGGACACACAGATAAAGTGGATGCTTATATATGTATTGGTGTGTAAATTTATAGTTGCATATCCAAGGTGCTCAATGATTTGAACAAAAGATTTTATTCAGATTTTTTGGATTTTTGACTCAGATTTGCTTTCTTATCAATAGAAATCTAGCCTGTCACTGGGGATAATATATTATGCCTGATTAAATTAGGTTTATGTTATTCATACTCTTTTCTGTTTTCCACTCCATGGATTCACAAGGTCATATAGAAGGGTTATCTGATCAGAAACTGTGTGGACTTTATAGATTTAGAATTCTATTTGCAATGTTATGACAATAGCTCATCATGGTATCCTGACTTTATTAGTGCTAAAAACAAATATCATAACTATCAATATGTACCAGAGAGAATTTAGAAAATGTATTCACATGTTTAGTACTTTTACTCATTTGCTTTCTATATTTTGAGTCCCTCAGGACATTGTTGTAATGAAAATTATTTCTAAATTACTGTCTAAGAGCAGTATACAAGGGTAACTGTATTATAAAACAGGAGATTGTTCATGACAAAGAAGAAATAAATCAATAACATGTGCAAGTATCTCAGAGATTGTTACTTCAACATAAACTGTCCCTGTAAGAAGGACAGAAAAATGTTTTTACAAACCTTTTACTTTTTTCATTTCTCACTGGAATCCCATGTCAGAAGAGAAAATGGTTGTTTGCTTAGAATAAAGTATCTTAGCTACCTACGTGGACCTGACAGTAATGGCAAAGGATGAGGCCGATCAATATCCATCTTCTTCATTCCTGAAGTAATAACTTTCAATAGGAAAATCTATTTACTTTTACTTACCTTTATTTTATTTCATTTTGCTTTAAAGAAGTTCATTCCAGAGGGAGGG
Source organism: Craseonycteris thonglongyai (assembly GCA_004027555.1). Taxonomy (NCBI): domain Eukaryota; kingdom Metazoa; phylum Chordata; class Mammalia; order Chiroptera; family Craseonycteridae; genus Craseonycteris; species Craseonycteris thonglongyai. The sequence continues at coordinate 54,276 of PVKE010005345.1, forward strand.
TTTACCTTGCAAACAGCAGTTAACAAACTGATGATTTAACTAAGATCCTGGGCCAGGAAGGCATTACCATCATTGTACCTGTGTGTTAATGTTAAGAAGAAACTTTTTTTTTGGGGGGGGGTGGATTCTATATTTGTTCATAGTCACTGAAAGCTTTATAAGGTTCATGGCTGCTTATCCGGAATGTATATCAACCAGGTCAATCAGAAACAAGGGTTATTCACATTTGCATGTTAGGACTGCTTGAATATTTTACATTCTATTTGTTGAAGACACTATATGTTATTGAGTTGTATGATAAGAAAGATGTCACGAGATGAGGATTTAAAAAGGAAACCTCAGGGAAGTGGAGATGGCTTAGTGGGTTAAGTGCTTGCTTTGCAGCCCCAGGGTCCGAGGATTGAGTCCCAGTCCCAGCCCGTGTAGACCCATATGCTGAACTGGGGTGTGCTTCCCACGCAGGAGGTCCACAGTCCAGTTCCCACCCTGCACAGCCCCCACCCACCTGTATGGGACAAAACCATGTTGAAAGCTGATGATGTATAACTACGGAGACTGCTCTGGGCCCTCCCCCTTTTCTCTGTCTGTCTCTCTCTGTCTCTCTCTGTCTGTCAAAACAATAACATAAACCTTTTAAAAAATAAAATGAAAACCTCAAACTGGTTTTCTTGGAAAGACCTGTAATTTCATACACTGTATAAAAACTATAGTTAACAAAGGCCACACATGCACTATCCTGGCCTACAATAGAGAGGGAGCTTTCACCCCAATAGTCATATTTCTAAATTCCACTTCAAAATGAAGTACTCAACATATATGAGCATAAGGACTAAAATAAACCATTTTTTGATGTTTGAAACATTTTTTTGTCTCTTTATCTCTATCTCCCTGTCATCCCTGTAAATGTTTTATAATTATTATAGATATTTATTTCTATTCATTTAAAAGTTATGGCTTTTTAGTTTTCTAAACACATTTGTTTTGCAGATTGTCTTTTTCAAGGACATAAAAATTGACATTTAAAACATCAGACATTAAAAAATGTTAATGATAACAATTGTTTTTAATAACTTCACTGAGTAATTTTTATCCTAATAGTTTTTATTTTTGAAACTGCAATTAAAAACTACTTCATTGTAATATATATATATATTACATATATATATATATATAAAATATATACCGGTATATAATTATTTATTTGTTTGTTTGTTTGTTTATTGTAATTTTCTGTATAGACTTCTGGAACTGACATCACAAAAAACAAGTATTTTTTACCACTACTTGGACTTTTTTTTTTCCCTTAATTTCTCTACATCAAAAAACATTTTTAATTTTTTTGTACACACATACACACTGATTTCAAACCAGCTATGAATATTAGATAAACTTTTTATACTAGAAACAGTCACTCAAAACATTGAAATTAATACCAATAACAACTGAAAGTTTTAAAATAACAAGAATGACCTAAGTAGCAAGCTGAGACCGCTAATTTGCACTGTGAGTTTTTACATTGATAATTGGTAATTAGTTATAATCAAAAGGAGTAATAAAAACCCATTTCTGAATTCTAGGTTCAAACATAAATCTCAGAACACTCACTGTGTACATTTGTTACTAAGAAAGGAGATCCCTGGCATTAAACCCCTGCTTAAATCAACTGCAAGATGGGAAATAAATTAGAGGCAGTACTCTCCTTAGAATTTCTAAGAAAACACATATTAATACAGACATAATATAGCAAGAGAATTAATTGTAAATAAAGTAAAATATACAGAATGATAAGGATAAATTGCACTTCTAATATCTATGCATTCATTACTAAGAGAATATCAGCAAAGAACAAAAGCACGCAGGCTTTACCCATTTTATGTTTGCACCAGACACAGATCACATTTTGCATGATGGTGATCAGGCTGTCACTTTGACGAACTTCTCTGCGAGCGTTTTCATGTGTGTGTATGTGTACCAAAAAAATAATGCACGCAAAAGCTTTGTATATTGTTGAAACACAAAGGACGCATATCCCATCTAAGTAGGGACCCAATAAATCTAAAAAAAACATTGACAATTTTATTAAAAAAAATAGTTTCACTTGTTATATGGCACACAGGGATTAGGGGGAAAAAAGAGTCAAGGACTTAAAGGTTTTAGAAAGCTTTGTGCTGTTGTTCTCAGCTACAGTAATTTTTATTCATTGGTTTGTACTTGCATCATATTTTGTTGTGAAATTTTATCCACTACTTTATTCTCTATTTATTGACATGAAACTAGAAATAATATACTCCTCAAAAAGTAATTATATTTATTTTTTAAATCATAGTATATAATAAATACATAACAATATACATAATTAAGTACATGCACATTAAAGAAATGTTTTTATAGAATTAGTCCCATGAGTAAGAATAGGTATTATTAAAAATACAAGCAAATATTAGTAAAACATATAAAATTTAAGACATAATAAGTTCAAATTTCAAATTTAAGGCAATAAATGCTGATACTTATCCTTCAAACTATACTCCCTTTAATATTCCAATTAAAATTGAGTATCTGAAAATGCTGATAAGTATTCAATACATGTCTATCGAGTAAGTAAGAAAGAGAAGGCAACTTAATAATATTTTTTACTGTGAAGCCTAATAGGAGGCAAATACATTCCTCTTACTTGCTAACTTGGTTGTAAAAAATTAGAATGCTTAAAATCTTGCATAGTTTGATGACTACATGGTTAAGAAGAAACTCAGTACCAATGTTAAATGCATTGCATTTGTGAATTAATTTTAATGTATCCTGTGAACTGGAGGGTTCCAGACAGGAGCAGTGTACTAGACTGAGGCATGCAAGAGGAAGCAAGACAAAGAAAAGCACACAGGCCACTACTTCGACACACATTTTACAAAATGCAAATTCAGAAAGTTGCATTTATATGGAGAAATTATATTAAAATGTCCTCAGTATGGAATTATATGCAAGAAACTTCAAAGCATCCTATTTTTCCTAAATGATATCAAATAAAACATTTTCTTTTAAAATAGACATTAAAAATAACCATTGAGGGGAGTCTAGAAAGCTCTATTGAAAAACCATGGAGGGGAAGCCAGGGTGGCTCAGCGGGTTAAGCACTCACTTCGCAGCCCTGGGGACCAAGGATCTAATCCTGGCCCCAGCCCATGTAGACCCATATGCTGAACTGGGACGTACTTTCCATGCGGGGGACCCCCATTTCAGTTCTCACCCCCTGCTCCCATTTCAGCCACTGGCTCGAGGGGGCATGCCTCCTATGCAGGAGGCCCCAAGCCTCGTTCCCACCCTGCTCGGCCCCCACCCACCTGTGTGGAATGAAACTGATGACGTACAGCTGTGGAGACTGCTCTGGGTCCTCCCCCTTTTCTCTGTCTCTCTCTGTCTCTGTCAAAAACGATAAAATCAATCTTAAAAAAAAAACAACAACTATGGAGCCCATAGAAAAGTTTCAATAAATGTTGGTTTCTGAGATATTGGTTTCATATACACTACTCTATATATACATGTCTATCTGTATCACATGTACATGTCTATCTGTATCAAAATTACACAACTAACTATAGACATGTGCAATCCTAAATAAACATCTACCACACTTCTTTATTACTGTGCTCTGTCAGTCTATTGATTGTCTCCCCAATTCTTTATTTCTTGAGGTTTTTAAAGAAGTGAGTATCTGCATGGTTTCATGCTCATCGTTTAGATGCTGATGAAAGCCATGGTCATCATTAGGCATTCTAGATCAGAATTCTAGGATCAAAATCACTGGAACAGGTGAAACACATGGGCACAAAGGCAACCTGCCGGGCTCAGACTTCACCAAGCACCCCCACAGTTGCATTGGATGTTTTATTTTTCACTGGACAGATTTACCTCACTTTTATTTTAGAGACGTCTGAAGTTTTCTATCTGAATTCCCTCAAATATGCAAACCAGATGAAGAAAATTGGTTTATATACACACTCAAAGTTTTTTAAATTTTTGATTAAAGCTTTGGCACTGCAAGAGTAATAGAGTTGCAACATCAGAGTTGCTAATCGGTGTGAAGTAGTTGCACATTACCTTCTTTTATTGTATGCAACTTAGCAGTTGTACAGGCCTAAATATGAGAGTTGTTGATGTTCGTCAAAGTGACAACTTTCCTTCACTTAGTGCAGTAGTTTGAGTTATACATATTTATTAAAATGCTCTCAGCACTATATGTATGCATTGAATTTCTGAATTTCTAAATTCACTGGTACTGATAACACTTTTTTTTTTTACACAAAAATACAATTCTACCTCATTCAAATTCATAAAGACCATTTCAGAAATGTAAAACAGCCAACAAATGATGCGGTAAACAGTACAAGGATAATGACATTAGTCTTCCCTTCTCACATGCAGAAGCTCAAAAAAAAATGCTGTTGGATACAGCAATTCATTCAAAGAGGTTTCACACATGCATTTTTAATCAGGATTATATTTCACAGAGATCTGTCACCGCTCACAAGTGCAGCCGGCCGGTCCTCCTTGAAATGTATCGGCTCTCAGTCTCAGCCCTGAACTACTTTTTCTTTGTACAAATCTGGATTTGGTGATCCACAAGGCGGTGTTTTTCTTAAAAGGAAAAAATAATCCCTTAGAATTGCTTAGGACCCCCCTGCCCATTGTTTTCACTTCAAACATACAACTGCTTTAACCTGGAACTGTCTTCTAAGCCACTCTCTCCGCCAAGATAACAGTCTAAACACTGGGCTTTAAGGTATTTGCTAAATCTAGAAAGTAGTTATTTCAAATTCAATTATATTTACATACATTTTGTGTTGAATTAATCCTACATTTTTTTTTCTAATCTAATGTATTATTAACCTATTCTTTCCTGATATAATTTAAATGGCATAATAAAAAAATCATGCTTCAAATATCACACATATTGTGTGACCATACTATAAAACTATGTTCTTATCTATGGGCATAAAACACCCTATAGAAACCTATAAATGTGCCTAAGGGAAGGGGAGGAGGGGGGAGGGAGAGCGGGAAGGGAGGTGGGAGAGGGCACCAGCATTATGGACAAACTCAATGGTTTGGTGTTTACCTGGAGAGGAGGGAGGAGGGGGGAGGGAGAGTTGTGGGGA
>PVKE010005346.1:0-59419 GCA_004027555.1 Craseonycteris thonglongyai
GTTTTGTATATATGTTTCTTTGTGTGTATATAATTTGTACAATGAGTTTATTATTTTAAAATTATTTTTGTTTATTATTTTTTATTCTTGTTCAATAATAAATATCCTTAGAAATAGCTGGTGCCTGCCGCCCTACCAATATTTTAGAATGCGCCCTAGGGTATAGAAAGGTTGGGAACCCCTGCCTTAGTCTGTCCTTCGGGTGGTGACTGGGTCCTGATTTGCTTTTATTGTCCAATTCATTCTGACTTACAGTATCAGGAGAGTAAACTCTGGGAGATGGGGTTTTCTCATTAACGCTTCATGAGTTATTTCTTGGGAGATATACAGTGTTTACTTTGTGCAGCATCATCTTGGAACATGTAAAACAAAAGAGATGTGGTGAACCAAAGGGTGAGTGTTAAATCTTATTTTCTGTTGGTCCTGAGGTGTAGCTTTGTGTCAGGTCCAAAAGGAAGGAGATTAAAATTAAGTTAGATTCTGTGTCTCATGTCAACAACATGTCTCAATTTTATTTCCTTCTTCCCATTTCTAGACTTAATTTTTTTCCCCACTAAAATCTTATTAGCTTTCTTGACTTTGTACTGAAGTTTATATAACTAATGTGTTTGTTCATAAACCATTTGGTTAATTCAGACCAACTAGTAAACACTGATACCTGTAACCTAGAAGATCACAGGGCTCATCTTCAATGTTATAGCAGTCCGGGTTCAATGACCACCAGGTCATCACAGAGCTGTTGTAGGAAAATACTACTCATTATTAGTACTTTTTCTCTTTTCAAAGCCACAGGTCTCCACACTGGCCTACTTTTATAAATATTCTGGAGCATTAGGGTTTACAAAATTCTCTCTCATCTATGAATTTACGTTAGCTGTGTTCATGACAGACTCTTTTCTGAAGTTTCTCTTCGATCTTCTGTGCTGTTTCACCTGTAGTTACAATAATCGCTACCCATAGCATATGAATATACTTAGAGCACAAAGAAAATTGCATACTCACTGTTAAATCTGTTCTCACTAATTACTTTCTTCTAGACCTTTGTTGAATGTTTTAGGTTGGTTTACCCAAGTCAAGGTTTATATCGTTAGTTTAGCTTAGCACCTACGTTGAAGCAAAAAGTAATACTTGTATGTGGAGCTAGAAAGAGCCCTAATTTGAAATCAGAAATTTAAGTTCTACCATTTCATAGCTCTACAACTTTGGGCAAGGCACTTACACTTTCTCAAATGAGCTTTACTCATATTCTTTAGTAGAATAGGGATCATTAGCATTATCTGCAGTCCAAAAATTTCTGCATATATAAGGTATTATAGTTGTTAGGTAGCATTTTTAAGATAGATAGACAATTTCAGATTATACAGTATAGGGACTGGGTATTTTATTTCATAGCAAGACAGAGGTAGCAGAGGGACGACAATGTCCAAGAGTATCTTGAAATGAAATCACCACTTAAAACAAAACAAAAAATCCTTCTTATTTCTATGAAATTAGCAATTGTTTTTGATGTTAACATTCAGGGTAAAAAATGGTAAATAAACTGATAGATTCATATATTGTTGGTGCATTGTATATTGGTATAATGCTTTCTGAACACAATCTAACTTTATGTATTATAGGTTATAGAATTGTTCATGTGCTTTGATCTCCATCTAGAAATCTATCCCAAGGTAATATGAAAAATGCAAACTACATGGAATGCTAATAAAATTGTTTATAGCAGTAAAAATAGTCATCAATCTACATGTCAAACAAAAGGATATGGGTAAAATAATTGTACATAGATATGAGGCAGCTAATAAAATTTACAACTTGGAGGACTTAGTATAATGATGCTATATAAAGATAATATGCATACATATGTGAGAGATTGAATAAGAGTATGCTGAGATACTAATAATGGTTGCACTATGAGGTCTTTTTTTTTTAAACTCCCAGAAGTGATTTTACTTCTGAAAGAAGAAAATATTTGGACCAGTTAATAGAACTCTTGGCTGAAAATAACAGTAATTTGACTCCAGAAGCTTAAATGAATTAAAGTTTATTTTCTCCACTTAACAAGAAGGAAAGAAATTGTAGCGCATGGTTCCATGACTTAAAAGGGTTAGGCCCAGGGATTCTGTTGGTCTCTGTCTTTTAGTTGCCAGATACTTGCTGGAGTTCTCACCATCTTGTCTGCATTCAAGGCAGAGAGAATGAAGAAATGGGAGTACACCGTCAGTCATCTCTGTCTCTAATTTAACTGAAAGAAACAGAAGTCTCCCAGTTTAAGTCTCTGAATCAGGATAAAGTGCAGATGGCCATTCCTACCTGGAATAGAGGCTGGGAAATAGTATGTGAGTGGTAGGAAGGAACAAGAGAGTTGGAAGGCCTATCTTTGAGCTGTTTGATAAGGCTTGCCTCTCACAGTGGTTAACTGTGCTGCAGGGTGCTGAGTGGTCCCAGTATGAAGATTTCCATAGGAAGTCCAAGTCCTCCATTCATCTTTCTGTCTTAGTCACTTGACCTTTTAGTGGTCACTGCTTTTCTTCCACGTTGCCTCTACCTCCCACCCAGGACTGGAAGGCCAACACAAAGGAAATATAAGGGTTGGAAAGAGAATCAAGTTTGAATCTCCATCCCTCATCTAGGATGCTTGAATCTGCTCAAAACACTTATCAGTACATTGTCACATTGTCACTAGTCCTGGCAAAAGCTTATCAAGTGCAGCTGACATGGGACTCGACTCCCATGAGGCTCCAAGATTGCATTTCTCCCATCATACCTATCAAGTAGTCCTCAAAACAGAAGAGACAGGGTTCTTTCTTCCCCTCTAAGCCCCTGAGAAAACTGGCTCTTCATGACTCATTTATTATCTCAGCATGTCTTGTATTTGGTCTGTCATTACTATTAGAATATAAAATCTTTATAAAACCAGAAATTTTCTTTACCTAATGTCTGGTCAATGCTGAAATAGAATAGGTTTACTCTAAATATATCTTTAATAAATTAATTATGTTGATGTGAAGACTGAACAATACAACGAATCTAAGCTTTAGGTTCTTGCTATTTGTTATTTTCTTGAGCATTGTTGTTCTCATTTTTTTGGTCTCATTTCTTTTTTTTCTTCATCCAGATCCCCAGATCTCACAAGGCTGTGAGCTCCCCTAAAACAAGTGCAATATTGTAATTATCTTTCATCCCCAAGTCCAACATACTCTGTGACAAAAAGAAGTCGGGATTTTTTAGAAAAAAAAAGAAAAGAACAAAAAAAGAAAGAAAGGTGATGGAATGAATGAATGATAAGAACTCTTAAATAAATAGATATTGAATGAGGGCAAAAGACATTCTAGAGAACAAGGGTTAGGATAGTCAACAAAATCTTGGAGGTGAGTTTACAAAAGGCTGTCGAACCTGTAAAGATATGAACTGTGCCTTTTTGTTGTTGTTGTTTTTTTGGTCCCTAGATTCTTATTAAACCCCGGTGCAGAGGATAATTTCTTTTCTTTATTTCTTTTTAAAGATTTATTCCCATTGTTTTTGATAGAGTCAGAGACAGAGAGAAGGGGGAGGGCCCAGAGCAGTCTCCAAGCGTGTGCAGGGCCACACAGGGCAGAAGCTGGGGCAGGGGCCTCCACATGGGAAGCACACCTGGAGTGGGAGCTGAACTGGGGGCCTCCCACATGGAAAGCTTGTCCCAGCTCAGCATATGGGTCTGCATGGGCCAGGGCTGGGATTCGATCCTTGGACCCTGGGGCTGCAAGACTAGTGCTCAACCTGCTGAGCCATCCTGGCACCCCCCAGGATAATTTCTTGAGTGTGTGTGTGTGTGTGTGTGAGAGAGAGAGAGAGAGAGAGAAAGGAAAGTAGAGAGATTGGAAAGAAAGATAAAGAGTTTGGGGATTATATTGGAAAAAGTAAATGATACAGTGATGCCTTGGAATTCAAACTTTATCCATCCCAGAACCCTGTTTGTGTTCCAAAACATTCAAGTTCCAAGATGAGTGGGTGTTTGTATAAAGCTATGGGCAGTATAGTCAGTACTTCCCACGTGAACAATGTGTTGGCTTCTGGATTCCAAAGCAGCGTTCGGATTTTGAAGCAAAATTTGCTTGATTTTTTTATTCAGATTCTATGTTGTTCGAGTTTGGGGCATTCAGATTCCAAGGTATCACTGTAGTTTCAAAGGGCCTAGGCCCTAGACTGAGCAATTATTTAGTTTGACACTTATCTTGTCAGCAATGGGTAATTGTTAACCCTTTTTATTACACTGGCAGAGGTGGTGCTGGAGTAGAGGGTAAGAGTTTGTTGTCATGTCTCATAAAATCCAATTTCTCATGATGCCCTGGAAGCTCTACTAATACTTGCATTTGTCCGATTACGTTGCATTTGGAAATAGTGTTGTTTTTTTTTTTTTTCAAATGTCAAAAGATTGAAAGGGATTGAGTATTCCACATCAGAATGGAGAACGTAAGCTAAATTATCTGCAGATTGCATGGTGCCTTTCATTTGGTCATTTATCATATTTAGAGATCTTATCAGTTTTATTGGATTATGAAAGTAAAACCCATTATAGGAAAAGTACTGGTGACGGGCCTTCTTCCTTTCTAAATGCAGGCCATTGCAATGTCATTTCAGAAGGCTAATAAAAGTACTCATTTTAGGGACTTTTGAAGGGTGGACAGAGTTATCCATTCAGCTCGTGGAAACCATAGGATAGGTCATTTGGAGATATGCTATTGTCTGTGAAAAGGGTGATTTGGAGAAGCAGAATTTAGCACCTGAATTTAACTAGCTTTGCTTTTGGAAGTAAAAGTTAGTATTGTAGTATACACTGTGATGATTGTGGCCACAGGTAAGATTTGTGCCCAGCATCAGACAGTGGAAGCTGTTGACTCATTTCTATAAAAGTTCTCTGCCTTTTTGGGCCAGGTTCATAGGCATTATTGCCACTGTGGGCCTTGGAAGTGGCTAGAATTTCTTTATTCAAGTAGTTTTTCCATGGATGGGTCTACTTTCCCATAAGCAAGATCTGGCTATGTGATATTGGGATTCTTTGCTTAAGAAACAAACAAAAGAATTTACATATTCTTAGTTTGGGGGTAAGAGTGACTGTTTTTTTAAGATTTATTTATGTATTTATTTTATTGTTTTTGTCAGAGAGAGAGAGAGAGAGACAGAGACAGAGACAGAGATACAGAGACAGAGATACAGAGACAGAGAGAGAACTGAACTGGGGGCACTCCCCAGTTCAGCATATGGGGTCCCCACAGGCCTGGGCCGGGATTCGATTCTTGGTCCCCGGCGCTGCAAAGTGAGCACTTAACCCACTGGTGCCATCCCGGCTTCCCCAAGAGTGACTGTTTTTAAAAGATGGAGTGTTGCTTCAGGTTTGTTACAGCCTTTAGTTCACCTTCAGAGGCAGACGCAGGGCGCTGGTAGGCAGACTTGATTCTCCGGAGCTCAGACTAAGCTCTGGGCCTCTAGCCTTTTCAGCATCAGGTTTTTTTTTCTCTGGTTCTTTTCGCCTTGCCAGAAATTCAAGTTTTGTCCTGAACTCCTATGTAAACCACAGGAAAACTAGGGAGACTAAATAAATTATAAAAGCATCAGGATAAATAACGTAGTTCTGCTGCTCTCAGCCGTCTTTAAGGAGGTATGTTCACCTTAGAGGGTTGTTATGATATGCATCTCATATATTTTCAAAAAGCAAGATAAGATATTGCTATGTATTTGGAGCAGGGGTGGGGATGGGGTGGGGGGAGGGGGGAGGGAGGGGGAAGGAACGGAAAATTCCTAGGCCTTACCTCTTTGGCAAACGTTTCATGCTATTGTTTGTTTGTTTGTTTGTTTGTCTTCTTTTACAAGTATAAGTACAAATTAGTATTTAAAGAATTTAAGAAGTCTTGTATTAAACAACCATATTTAATATTATTCAGTGCCTACCAAACCTATTTGACTATGCAACACTATTTTTTAGGAAATACCATTTACATTTAGCAAATGACTGGCACTTTGTGATACCCATTTGGGAAATGATGACCTACAAAATTGTATGATGCATGGAAATACTTGTATATTTATTGACAAACACCCTGTAGCATTTGTATGAACATGTGAGGATAAAACATCATCCGATTGTATAACTTTCTGAGGAACGTAAGATTTAGGTACCTACCTATTTTAAATAATGTATGGTGAGTACCTGGTCGAATGCTTTACTCTTAGAAGATACTTCATAAATGTTAACCATTATTAAATCAGTAAATTCACATTGAAAAGTGATGCTGGTATAGATCAACTAATTCTCTTTTGTAATAGAATATAACGCCTGCTGCACTCTCACATATTTTTGTCAAAGCGTGAGAATGCTGTACTCTGAAATCTCTGCCTCTCAATTCTTAACATATGCAACTGTTTTCCATAGTAACAGTAGTATCTCCATAAAATATTTCTGGAATCCCACTCTAATATCATCCTCATATGCATTATAGCATACTGTATAATAATATTATCTTAGAACTATAGCATTACGTTTTCTTTAGTCCTACAATATTCTTAGTACTTTTGGCGATTGTCATTGTGATAAGGGGCAGCATTTGTATTGTATCTAAGTAAAAATCCAGGGGCACAGACTTCATGGACTTCTCATTTCCAAACTCAGTCCCTTAAAAGTTGGTTGTCTCACTGGCAGATGGAGCCAGCCCCTTCGTTTGCAGAGGGCTTAAAAAACAAACAAACCCTGGTTTAGAAAATGCAGGATCACTGGGAACCATATACAGATCCTCTTCTTTCCCTAACACCTCAGCCTGAAAACAAAACAAAACAAAAAGCAGGCAGGAATAGAAGTATTCTTAGCTAAACCGGCAGGCGATGAATGCGGTATTACCAGCTGCTGGCTGAGCCGCAGCTGAGCCTATCCGAAGGCTTTAAGCTGCCCCACATCCTCCTCTTGCTGAAGGGAGGACAGCCCGGAGTGCTTCTCCCGCAGGAAGTCTCACTTACCCAAGATGACTCTAAGAGAAGGAAACGCTCCTTCCCAGTCTTCATACAATGCAAGCTACTAGGATGCAAATGGTAAACGTATCCTTAGGCACATCAGACCTGTCATTCATTCTTATCTTTGTAGCATTTTATGCACATAAACTACTTCCCCATGCATTGTATCTCCTGGGGCTTAGATAACCCTGTGAAGATGATTTTACAAATACAAAACTAGACTCAGGAAAGCAAAGTGTCTTGACCAAACAAGTTGACCATGTACCATCAGACTCAATAGTCTTAGCTAAGCAAGTAGAAGTCAATAAATAAGGTCTGAAACTTGATTGTTTTTTTTAAAAATATCATCCAGGAAGCCTTTGAACAGATTTCTCAGCCTTTGTCTTCCTCCTTCCCCTCCTCTGACTCAAAAAATGGGGATTCTGCAGGTTCTGAGGTGAGGAAGATCAAATAATGTGGAGCTTTATGAAGTATCTTGGGACAGTGCTTTTCAAAATTGAGTATCTTGCATATAACTCAGGGATCTGGAGAGTGGCCTGAGATTATTAAGACACTTCTTTCTAGAAAGATCCCAGGTGATGGTTACCAATGCTGCCCAGTCATGGACCATTATGGAGTAACTAGGGCCCAATGTGATTCTGATGGGGGTGAACCTGGATCTATAGGTGCAGAAAAACTATGTCAAGAATTTCTCAATCTGCCAATTATTTAGTAAGTTCAGTAAGTGCAAAAACACTTGGGTCTGGTAAGCTTTCTTAGGCTGAGAAGGATTTTGCAAATGTAGAATTATAAGAAGAGACAACTTTGAGAAATGAAAATAACAACCAAGGAAGCTTGATTTAGAATTTGTGTTAATTTACTTCTTTCAGGATTACCAGTTTTGGTTTAAACATATTATGAAAATTACTTAGAAATCAAGAATGGCAAGGTATGACTAACAATATTGAGGGAAAGAGGAGTGTTATATGCTATAGTACTAATCATTTTCTCTTGAAAAACTAAAACAAAAATTTACATGGTTGATGAGCAGGTAATACTGGGGTATAGTTTTCACAACAAATTATTTCATGAACTTTCGTGTTTCATGTTCTAGTGCTTTCTGAAACTTTACAATTATTCCCCACCTCTGAGATGTTGGACATTATTTGTGGACATTGGGATGTTCTATTTGTGCACTGAGAGGGGGGAACACACTGAGACCTCATATAGAATTCTGTTAGCTCTACACCCACCCCCTTCCTTGTGATGCAATATTTTTTAAAGATTTATTTTATTTGAGAGAAGGGAAGAGAAAGAGGGAGAGAGAGAATGAGGGAGGCCCTGGAGCAGTCTCCATAGTCATACATCATTAGTTATGACATGGTTTCATTCCATGTAGGTGGATGTGGGGCCTCGTAGGGTAGAAACCAAACTGGGGGCTTCCCACCCAGGTTTCAAGAGCTTTGCCGTTGAGCTATCCTGGCAGTGACCAGTTGAGCTGCAGTTCAGCATATGGGTTTGTACAGGTCAGGGCCAACGATCAAACCCTTTACCTCGCAACTACGAGGCAAGCGCTCAACCGCTGAGCTATTCCAGCATTTCCTTAATGCAATTTTTTTTAATCTTAGAAAGCAGTTGACACATAGACTTTACATCCCAGAACTCTTGTTTCTAAATTGAAATCTCAAGGAGTTTCAGGTGGAAGTGGGCAACATGCCATAGGTTAGAAAGCTCTATGGGAAATATTTATAAGAATAGTTAAAGTTTATTATAAAACTTCTTCCTTCTCTGACACAGGAGGAAAAATGATGCCATTTCTCCTGATTTTGTTCTCAGTACAGTGTTTTTAGATTTTGATGAAGCAAAAGTATTGAATTTTAAAGTTCTTCCAGAGTATTGATCATATTGATCATGGAGATACTATTCTCAGGAGGCTTTATGTGTGTGTATCTGTGCACATGTGTACTTTTAGTATAACTTTTCCCCCTACCTCTTTTCCTACTATTTTTTCCTTTTCTCTCACTTCTCCCACTTTCAGAATTATAGAATATACTGTAAAACACTTAGTTTTTCAAAATAGTGGTACCTACAACATTCTTTTAGTGATGAAAATTAGGGATGTTCTGATGTCATTGTGGCTTAGTGTCAGTGGGATTCCTTCTACTCAGAAAAGGACTGCTGTAGTCTTTCTCTCCTCGAATTGTCAACTACTCTTGCTCATTTCTAGACTTTGACTGATTCACACTGAAGTGTCAAATACTGATAGAGATCATCTCTCCCAGGAAAACTTGAATTTTGATGTAGAAATAAAATCTTACATGTAATTTTCATCACCTAATGTATTATAGCATTCTTTTTTTTAAACTGAACTGGGGGCCTCACCATGTTCGGGAAGCACACCCCAGTTCAGCAGGTGGGTCTGCCTGGGCCGGAGCTGGGATTCGATCCTCGGTCCTCAGGGCTTCAAAGCGAGCGCTTATCCCACTGAGCCATCCCGGCTTTCCCTATTATAGCATTTCTGACATGATAAATATGCGTGCCCCCTTTTGAGTAAATGAGGAATCCAGAACCGTTCCATAAATAGATTTTAACTGAATACACCTGGATTATTTATTTATTTGTTTGTTTGTTTGTTTGGAGGCTGGAATTATTATGTACTGTTCCTTTTATTTTCATCTTAATTTTATAAGTTTCAAAAAAAGCAAGTATAACCATTTATGTATGGTGAGCTATTTTAGCTTATCTTTTTCTGCTGGTTACCGCCCTTTCAGCCAATGGCCCCTCAGGGGGCAATGAGTCCATTTTTGCAATGTTGTTCTAAATTTCATACTCCTAACCACTAGATGTCTCTGTAATAACATATTGGATCAAATAAAAAAGCATGGCCTGTTACTGAAACAAAGGTGGACCTTAAAGATTTATCTCCAAACTTCAAGCACCTATTTTCATTAAAGAGAAATGAAATATACAGTAGCCATAAAACAATGTAGAAATGAAATATACAGTAGCCATAAAACAATGAGTTGTTTGATTATCTGCAAGTGTTTACGTGACTTAATATGAATGGAACTTGGTTCATCAATCCTCAAAAGAAGAGATAGCCAGGTAGTAAAATCCTGTTTTCACTGGGCATACGTGTGTGTGCTCAAGTGCACATGCATATGGACACACACGCACACACGCGCACACACACACTCAGAAATCCTGCTTCCTGTAGGTAGTGGGAGAGACAAAATAGCCAATTTAGAGCCTTACTGTCATCTGATTATGTAACACTTGGATTACCAGTTTAGCTTTCAAAATGAAGCATGATGACTGAGGGTGATTCCTTATGCTTTTGGTTGGTAGCTAAGTATGTCACCATGATCTCCTTTGAATTCCTGAAAAACAGGCATTGCCTGAGGGCAAGTATAATAGCTGTGTAGAAACTGGCACTTAGCAGTCTGAGTTCATTTTTAAGCTATAGTTTCCGTTGACCAAACAAATGCAGTAGAATTGATATTTGGGGACTTTCAAGCTCAGTCTTAAAGAAGATGGAGAACTTCTACTTCTCTCTTGGGCTGGATTATCAAATGGTTAGATACCATGTGTGACCCAGGCAGATGCCAGGCCATCATGGTTATTTCAGCCCCAGCAGAGCTCCCAGCTAACTCCAGGCATGTAACTACAAGCCTCATAATGTGAAGCAAAGCACTTCCTGGATTATCTTTGCCAGGGTTCCTGACCCAGAGACCCTTGGGAGATGGTTGTTGTCTCAAGCCACCACATTTCAGCGTGGTTTACTATAGAATAATAGATAACTGAGCCATATACATACTCTAACAAAAGATCAGGTAGAGGTTAGGGCCATAGGAAGCAAGACTGCTTGTTTCAAGAGGACCATGACTCATGCCTCATCACAATGTTTTTGCAAGTACATTGTGGGCTGCATTAACAGCCAAAGGAAACATGAGCATGTCACTGTCAGATTGCTGCCATGCCCCTGCAATCTAAGGCTACTCTGGGGGCCAGAGGCATGGACTGGTTTAGCACTGAACTGAATTGAGTTGGCAGAATGAATTCCAGGCATGGACTGCGTCCACTCCAGAAAACAGCCGGCAGATAATCAGAATGCCAACTCATGAAAGCAGCCCGAAAAGTCACCGGGGGACACGAGGCATCCAAAGCTGTAGTGTATGTCAAGCACCAAAGAAGAAGTAGAGAAAGAAGTCAAGGTAGTTAAGAGGCAGGGATCTGGGAAGAAGTCACTTGTGTATTCTGACTGCATTCTGCATATCGCTGTCTTCACTGCATCGTTCCCATGGTTATCCTTAAGGAACTATTCCAAGCTTAGCCTTTGCTAGGTAAGGGTCTCATTATCCCTAAACAGGCCCCAGTTTCCCAAATTATGGAGCAACAAGTCTATCAAGATACAATTTAAAACAATGTTTAGTTTTAGACGAGTGTTTTCAATTCATATGCTTTTAAAAATAATGTGATTGCTTTCTGAAGGCTTGAAAATCTGGAGAATGGAAAGAAATTGACCTCTAACTGAATGCCTGTTGCTCCCTTGCTCACCTCACCGATGGCTCCATTCGTGAGAATAGATGCTTGAAATCCCTTTATCCTTAGTTCTATATGGACCTGCTTGACTTGAGTACATCACCCCTCCTGATAGCTCACCTCCCCCGTTTACAAGTCTAGAGTAATCCCTTCATCATAATGCTGGACTATAAACTAAATAATTAGTAATTTGTTACACACTTTGAAATTGAAAATGCTAAGTATTGCTATGATTTCAAGGTTAATTTACTTCTTGTGATTCATTTGTAATTATTTCATCAAAACCTCATTCAGTGAGAGCTGTTTGGTGTATGTGAAATGCCTTATGGGCTTTCCTGATAAAACTTTTGTTATCAAAATTTGATGAAGGCCTTGCCCATTGGAGCTCATTTGCACCCAAAAGGTTGCAAGAGTGTAAGTCTCAAGTCCCTCTTTGGCTGGGCCAAAGACTATTGGAAAATGAAACCCGGGACTGTGATTCATCCCTGCATTTGTCTATAATAGTCCCTTACCAGAAAATCAAATACGGACCAAGGCAAGGCCCAAGTAGCAGTTGGGAACCTGATCAAATGGGGTTTGATTCCTTTTCCCTGACCTTACATTGTTCATAGAACTCTTGCTTCTTCATTTCCAGGAGCCTATCTCAATCTTTCTGGAATTTACATACACCTATTTGTCATAGTGGAAAGTTGGACTGATGCACTAATATTCTCAATAACATTTATCGTGATGACCGTTCGAAGTGTTCAAAGTAGTTCGAGTAGAGGGGCCTGAATCAACACTAGAAGCACCAATGAGAAGTGTGAGACCTCCTTGAGGTCTAGCCTTCTGTCTTAAAAAAATAATTTCAATGGGTTTTTTCTCAACAGTATTTCAGTAGAAAATTAATGTTTTAAAATTAATTGTTGGTTACATTACAGAATTTTCTCCAATTTTCACCCTTAAATCCTGGTTTTAAAATATTCATTCTAGGGGAAGCCGGGATGGCTCAGTGGGTTAAGTGCTCGCTTTGCAGCGCCGGGGGCCGGGAATTGAATCCTGGCCCTGGCCCGTGCGGAAACATATGCTGAACTGGGAGCTCCCCCAGTTCAGTTCTCTCTCTGTCTCTGTATCTCTCTCTCTCTCTCTCTCTCTCTGTCAAAAATAAAAAGAAATAAATTAATTATAATATTCATTCTATTTAGCTGCTATCTTTATAAATCTCCAAACGTACTCCAGGAGTATCAACACCTAAGATGGGGAGACGTGACCTTAATGTGTCACCAGTCTGAAAGGACTCTTTAAGATGCATGTTTACCTTTCTTCAAGGCTGTAGATTGATTGCCAAGAGTGTCTATTGCATTACCACCTGGCTATCTTTAAAGCACCTAAAATAAACGTATCCAAAACCCAAGTTGGTACCTTGTTACACTTCCCTATTTGTAACCCCATCTTGATACATGGTGATTGTCCCACACAAGCCACAAACTAACTGGGATCCATCCTGAACACTACCCTCACCTTCATGTCAAATTTAGTCATGTGGTATCACTGATCTACTGATTTTTACCTTATTTTAAATCCAGTTTTTATTATTATTTCTTACTGTTCTGTAGTACTTCAAGTACTTTCAGTTGTAAGAAAGTGAAAGCTTACCCCAAAATACACTAAATATGAATGGAAATTTAGTGGCTCAAATAAATGAAACACCTGGACATAGTAAAGGTTTCAAATGAAGTATGTTATATTAGCTTATTATTATTATGAAAACCCAGCTTATTTATGCCTACACTTTCCCCTTCCATGACTCTATCTATCTATCTATCTATCTATCTATCTATCTATCTATCTATCTATCTATTATCTATCTACCATCTATCTACCTATTTATTTTTGCCTTCTTGCCTCAGTTATGATATGGCTTGCTTCCGCATCTAGGGCTATGTGGTTCCATGTTTTAATCCTAAAGGAAACACATCCCTTCTTCTCATAGCTCTCTGAATAAAAAGATGAGAGTCTTCTTCCTCTCCCAAAAAACCTTCCAACAAACTACTTTTTATATTTTTTCATGGTTCATTTTATTGGGATGTCATTGGCTAGTAAAAATTACATAGGTTCCAGTTGTACAATTCTTCTACAGTACATCATCTATGTGTTGCATTATGCGCTCACCATCCACAGTTCTCCTTCCATCACCATTTATTTGACTCCCCTCCCTCTTCTCCCACCCCACCCCCTTACCCTCGCTTAACCACTAAACTATTGACTGTGTCCATGAGTTTTTGTTTCTTTGTTGCTTTCAGTTTTATATTCTACATATGAGTGAAGTCATATGGTTCTTGTTTTTTTGGTCTGGCATGATGATCTCAAGGTCCATTCTTGTCAAACAACTTATTTTATGGCCCAATTTGTATCTATGATTATTGTCAGATGAATCATTGTGGCAGAAGGATGAGATTTTCTCATTGGTTTAAGGTAATGAGATCCAACCTGGAATTGACATTGGCATGTGTCCTATTTGTCTATAAATGAAGATGACCCTCTCCATTCCCCACCACTTTTTTGAAATATGATTGCCATAAACTAAAGGATGGGGGATGGCAATTGAGTAGCAAAATACATGTTGCTTCACTGTCACTGCCTTTGGTTGGGCATTTGATATTTGCTGCATGGAGTATTTGAGACTTTTTGGTAGTTATTTTGCTATACAGTCTCCATCTCCCTTTTTCTTAACTGAACTGCCTGCCTCTGATTCTTTCTCCAGTTACCTATCATATCCTCTTGGCTATCCCCAGAATAGTTTCCAAGGCATCATTATTTTTATGTGACTTCTATGGTTAAAATCATTAGATGACACCTCATTATCTCCAAAAAGTGACTTTGAAAATGTGCTCTATGGGTTTAACCAGAAAACTCTGCTATTATCTACTTTAATATTTTAGAGACTCTTTGTTTGAAGGCAAAAGGTTAAAGATAAAGAAAAGTTTAAAAACCAGTGATCCATGGAGTATGTTCAAGTTCTTTAGCTTGAGCTTTCATGATCTGGACTCTTACCTCCTCTCTAACTTAGCTTCCAGCTATCCCACATCATCCATGCTTTATACACCAGTAATAACTAATTGCCTGTGGGTTTTCAAATGGTTCATTCTCTCTGCCTAGATTTTCTTTACCCCACCAACCCTATTGAATCTCTCTCAAATATCTATTATTTTCCCTTTAAAATCCATCTCAGCCATTACACCAGAATACCTAACAGTAGTTTTGGTCACTACTGTTAGGCATCATCACATTGTATTGTTAACTGTTAACAGAGAGGGACTGTTAAGATGTTTATGATGTTTGCACCTCTTGTAATAATTATATGAGGGGTGGTCAAGAAATTCACAGAAGAAGGGGGTATCAGAGAGGTGGGAGTACTAATGCACACAGTTTTATTGTGTGACTTATTATTAGTATATGCGCCCAATTTTAGCCTACTTGCATTTCGTGTACTTTCAGATATCACTTAAGAAGCATATCAAATGTGAAGAAATCCCTAGGTATGGGTAAAATTGAATTTTGCACTGTCATTAAACTTCTCACAAAACAAGCAAAAACAACTCAAACCATTGCAGAAGAGATGTTAGCAGTTTACGGGGGCTGTTGCCCTGGGAAATCCATGGTTTACAAATTGCATAGCCTTTTCAAGCAAGGCAGAAAGTCAACTGAAGACGACCTCCATCTGGGATGTCCTGTTAAGTCCCTTTCTTCAGACATTGTCATAAAAGTTGAAAAACTGTAATGAAAGATGCTAGGTTGACTAAAAAGCAGCTTGCAGAAATGGTTGGAGTATCACCTACAATCATTTTTAATGTTCTCCATCAGCGTCTAAGGATGTCAAAAGTCAGTGCAAGATGGGTATTGAGAATGCTTACGCTGCTTCAAAAACAACAGCACATCTAGTATTCATGACAGCTTTTGCACCTCTGCAGAGACAACAAAGATGAAACTTTAAACTGATTGATTGTCACTGGAGATGAAACTTGGGTTCATCATTATGAGCTGGAGTCAAAGCAGGAGTCCAGGCAGTGGCATGAAAGGCGCACACCACACCCTAAGAAGTTCAAGGTGTTGCAATTGGCTGGAAAAATCATGGCTACTGTTTTTTTGGGATATGGAGGGTATCCTGCTGATGGATGATTACAAGAATAAGGGTGACACAGTAACTGGAGAGTATTATTTTAGTAGAAACAGTTAAAAGAATCTGTGGAGAAAAGAAGAGGAGAATGCACCAAAGCAATCCTGCTTTTGCATGATAACACACCCATACACAAGAGCAATGTCACCTTAGCTGCTCTTCATGACCGGGGCTTCCAAACCTTAAAACCACCCTCCTTACAGTCCAGGCCTGGCTTCATCTGATTCTTATTGGCTCCCAACTATGAAAAAACAGCTCTGAGGGGAGAAATTTAGAGACAAAGAGGTGAAAGCTGCAATTTGAGGGCAAAAGCAAAACATTGTTTTTTGAAGGTATAAATAAATTTATTGAAAGATCTGAAACATGTATTAGGGTTAAGGGTGAATGTATTGAAAAGGAAAAGTCATAAATAGTTTTGACTTTTTTTTAACCTGTTTTCTTTTTAATTCCCCAAATTGCTTGACCACTCTGTGTATTCTCTGGCATCAAAAAACTGCTAAGTTTAATTAAATAGAAATGAAAATATTTCCAGTGATGAAACTGGCAGTACTGCATAGTGTAGAGAATATAAGCTTTAGAATCACTCACCCATGGGCATTCATTCCAGCTATGCTGGTTTCTTGATGGTTCACTGCTGAGAAATCATTTATTTTCTTGAAGCCTCGGGGTTTTTTGTTGTTACTTGCAAAAACGGGACTATACCTGAGAAAGTTGTGAATATAAGTGGAAAAAAGTGTTATGGAATTTTTTTTTCTTTCTTAATATTGAGTAGAATATTGCTTAGGATATTAGGTTCAACAACAACAACAACAACAAAGATATTAGGTTGGTGCAAAAATAATTGTGGTTTTAGACCATGAATTTTAAATCATTATAACGAAGCTCAAACACATCTTTATTAATCAGACTAGAAACCATTAAAATCAACACAAATATTGGCCAATGAGAAATAAGTTTGTGTATTTCTGTAGCTTTAAAATTAGTGCTTTGGGGTTTGACAAACTCGTGGAAAGCATGTTTTGCCTTCTGCTGGTTGTGGAAGAGTTTTTCTGGCAGAAAGTTGTTGAGATGCTTGAAGAAGTGCTATTCGGTAGGTGAGAGGTCAGATGAATATGGCAGATGAGGCAAAACTTTGTAGCCCAATTCGTTCAACTTTTGAAGCATTAACCAATGCGATGTGCAGTTGGGTGTTGTCGTGGAGAAGAATTGGGCCCTTTGTGTTGCCCAATGCCGGCTGCAGGCATTGCGGTTTTCAGTGCATCTCATCTATTTGCTGAGCATACTTCTTAGATGGAATGGTTTCACTGGGATTCAGAAAGCTGTAGTAAATCAGACCAGCAACAGACCACCAAACAGTGACCGTGACCTTTTTTAGGTGCAAGTTTGGCTTTGGGAAGTGCTTTGGAGCTTATTCTCAGTCCAACTGCTGAGCAGGTCATTGCTAGCTGTCATATAAAATCCACTCTTGTCACAAATCACAATCCAATTGAGAAATGGTTCATTGTCATTGTGTAGAATAAGAGAACACAGTTCAAAATGACAATTTTTTGGATTTTTGGTCAGCTCATGAAGCACTCACTTCTCAAACCTATTCAACTTTCCAATTTGCTCCAACTGCTGAATGACCATAGAATGGTCAACACTGAGTTCTTGGGCAGTTTCTTGTATAGTTTTAAGAGGATCAGCTTTGATGATTGCTTTCAATTTGTCATTGTCAACTTCCAATGGCCGGCCATTATGATCCTCATCATCAAGGCTCTTATCTCCTTTGCAAAACTTCTTGAACCACCACTGCACTGTATGTTCATTAGCAGTTTCTGGCCAAATCCATTGTTGATGTTACGAGTTGCCTCTGCTGCTTTACAACCCATTTTGAACTTGAATAAGAAAATCACTTGAATTTTCTTTTTATCTAACATCATTTCCGATCATCTAAATTATAATAATTTACCTGTGAGAAACAGAAAATGGAATAAAATTGCTTTAAAATGAGAATTAATTTTATTATAGAATGAGACAGCCACAGGTGGGGTAAGTTCTTGGTTTGGTGACTTAGGGGACAGATGACCTTATCAAAGAATGCGGTCTTTTCTGTTTTTATCCTGCCACTTTAAGAATCGAAAGCATGTGCTTCCATGGCCCCAAGATGGTGCAGTACACTCCAAACAATACCTCCCCACACAATTATTTTCTTACATGCATCTCTTTTGAAAAATGAGAAAACCTTTAGTAGGCATGCCCTTGGCAAATCTCCCCAAAAGTCTCATGGACCACAACTGGCAAAAAAAAAAAAAAAATGGATTATCCTAATTGGTTTATGTCAATCATGATTTGCCCATGGAGCTTGGCCGAGCTTAGCATTCTCTGAACACAAGGGCTATCAGGTAGCTGAGCAAAATCAGAATTCGATTAGTGTGGGAGCAACAGACCAATGGCATTAGTGGAGACTGCTAATTATGACCTCCTACTCCACCTTGCTAGATATTAATATTTCTCTAATCTGGGGGAGAAAACTTCCCATGAAGCCACTTTTCTTTCTTTCACTGACTCAGTTAATAACTGTAGATTGCATTCTCTTTGCTTACGTATCCTATACTTTGGAATATTTATTTCATGAATAACAGGTAACTCAGCTACAAAAGGGGTAGGACTCTTGCAAAGTGGGCCAGATTTCAGTCTCACTCTGCTTCTGTCTTACACCCTTGAACTTCTCCTTGCTTAATTAAAACTGCAGGAGGACCGCATCACTGCAAGTCAGTTTAGCTTCCCGATCGACCGTGGTGCTGATTCCTCATTCATAATTAATCCACCCCCCCTCAACGCCCCCGGTGGGAAGAATGGAGACCTGGCTGATGCAGGCTGTCGGTGGATTAATACAGATGTCTGAGCTGCGGAAACAACGGGCAGTCATGCGATGTCTTTTTAATCTACAAAAATGTGGCATGCGGAAGAGGAAAAGAAACATTTTTCTTTCCCCTCCAGAAATCTCACTTGACATTTAGCAAGGGACATTTGTTAGAATGTCAGTTTGATAAAACTGTTTGCGGGAGTCACCCAGCATTTGCTACTGAGCTATAACCATTGTGAGGAGCCATAATTACTCTGGGCAAGTTTAAAGGAAAAAAATGTTATCAGAACATTTGGGCAAAATACTTCCCAGCAAGTAGCCCTACTTTTTTCAGTTTCCATTGAATTACAGTCTCCCTGATACACTCCCACTGAATCTGAACTCCAGATTTGTGGGAAAGTTACCAGCTATTGTCATGGCAGATGGGAGTGGCCTAGCCTATTACAGAGACAAGTGGTATGGGCTGCAGAGAGGTTTTCAGATAAAGAAGGCATAAAGCCTAGGAATGGGACTTTATATCTGGATATCGTTACAATAGGTATTAATAATAATAATTAAAAGAGCAAACACTTGTATTGAGTTTACTGTGAATTACTTTTACAGTTCTAAGAGCTTTACATATAGGAGCTCATTTCATTATGCCAGTCTTTGGGAACAGGGCATATGAATATCTTCATTTTACTGATGAAAAAATTGTGGCACAAAGGGGTAAAGAAATTTGCCCAAAGTCATACTGGAATTTAAAAAGAAAAGTATTCTGGATCCTTACTCAGAGCTATTATACTATATTATCTTCTCATAGATATTATATATTTATATATGTACTTTATAATGTAACTGTGGGAGGGTTATACTTCCATTTCCTTATTTATTGAATAGTTATAACCAAAAAGGCTGGTATTTATGTGTGGCATTATTAGGAGCTTGTTATTGTCTCAGTTAATCTTCACAGCGACCCTATGGAGCAGGTACAATTATTCAGTCTTTAAAGAGTCTCTTAATCTAGGAAACTGAGGAAGAGAAATGTTAATTCACTTGTAATTAGGAGGCTAAGATTAAAAACAGGGAAATATGGCTCTGGAGCCTGGATCTGAATGCTGCCTATCTTGTTAAGTAGTTGAAAAATAATATAACAGGATACACACACACACACACACACACACACACACACACACACACACAGAGGCACACATGCACACATTCATGCACTTTTTTTTATAAGACAAAATAAACAACCAAATTAAAAAGTTTATATTTTTGTTCAGGGAAGGTGCATATACTATTTTCAACATACATGGTTCTTTCTTATGTTTGAACATTTATTGAAAGCCATTTCTTAATAATTTTTTTATATACACTCAGCATCTTTCCTGGGCACTGTGTATAGAAAGGTAAAAATCACTTTGTCCTGTCTCTCTAAAAGCCTGACAGTTGAGAGGGACAAATAGTCATAGAATCACACAACTTACAACACCTTGACAGCTAACATAAACAACATGCTTCCCCACCTTGCTTTTTCTGGGGCACCACTGTGGGCCACGTTTTTTTCTCTCTTTGTGGCATGCTGAGGAGGGAAAAGCTGTGCTGTCCCTAGATCTGACTGCAGAAACGATGTAGACATTCATAAGAGTGCCCCTGTGGAGAACGTGGAAACTTTTCAGAAAAGCTACTTCATCACTATTTCAAGGTTTCGTTATCCCAGAGTTGCCCTCAAAAGCTATCAAAGGCTGATCTTCAGAAATCTTCCTGCTCTGTACACAAAACAAGATGTCCCCTGAGAGGAAAAGGCAGTCCCCCTGTGGCATTAAAGGCCCACAGTATTGAGGATGTCCCACACCCTTTGTTTGAGGCTGAGCCCCTGTCAGTACAAAGGTGCTGTGTGACTTCCTTTCTTGTTGAGTGAAGAAAAGGTTCATTGAGACCACTTGAAGAGAGAGGGTTTCCTATAAGGGCACCAAAGGATTAGGACAACTACAGGCTGACAAGAATGTAGACTCAGGTTGAAGACCTGGGTTTCAGTCCTGTCTCCAACAAGCAATAACCTTGAAACCAGCTAAAACTACTTTACCTCCTGGTGTCTCAGTGCTCACGCATGTTAAGTGAGAAAAAGAACAGTAATGAACTCCCAGAAAGCTTTGGCTGATGACATGAATGGGCATATAGAAAGGGCTGGAAGAGTAACTAGCACTGAACAATCGCTCAGGAAGTAGCTTCTGTTTCTGTTGTCAGGAATTTAAGTCCGTGGCATTCGTTACACTCTCTGACTCTCTCTCACTCTCATGGCATTTCTGATTTTTCCTGTGTGTTTGTGCTTAGGTGTTTGGTGTTTCTAAATCCACCCTCTGCCCTCGACAACGCCCCCCTCCCCCCTTTCCAGCCTCATCCCTGTCTTGTGCCTCCTTCCAACTGCACCCATCTCTCCTTACTTCTTAGTCCAAATTCCCAAGAGAGAATCTTCTCGCTCAGCTCCCTTTCTTCAGAAAGGGCCTTTAGCTCTGCACATGGCAAGCATCGTGGACCTGGTACGTATGCCTGCTCCAATTGCCTGTGTCATAGGTTGGTATCTTAACCTGCTCGGGCTGCTGTAATTAAAGTCCACAGACTGCAAGGTGAATGAAACAACAGGAATTTCTCTCTCACAGTTCTGAAGGCTGGAATCTGAAGTTCAGGGTGCTGGCATGGTCAGATTTCAATGAAGACCTTCTTATGCACTGCAGACTGCTGACTTCTTGTGTTGTCCTCACATGGAGGAAGGGACTAGGGAGCTCAGTGAGGCCTCTTTTTATTAAAAAAAACACTAATTCTGTTTCTAAAGGCCACATCCTCATGACTTAAGCATCTCCCAAAGGCCCACCTCCTAAAACCATCACATTGGGTATTAGGATTCCAATACCTGAATTTGAAGGGGAGGCATAACATTCAGACTCTAGAAGTTGGAGTTTTTTAGACCTGCTTGTTTGTTCATCAGGGGTTCTATGGGTCAGTGTCCCTTAGAAGGAGACATTTGAAGGTATAACCTGTCTGATTCAAACACAGTCAAGCGGAAGAACAAAGTATGAGGCCAGGTTATATGAACTTAGTAATATTATACAGTGAATTATAATTCCACCTGGACATTCTTCATTTCTTTATGACAACTCCTCAATTCTGCCTTTAGGTTACTGGTTTAACTTCGTAGCTCCTGAACCAAGCATAACACTGGATGTGCTGGGTGTTTAAACACTTATGATCTGTTTAGTAAGTGTTAGGTAAATGAATGACTAAACAAGAATCAGGTATTTGTTCTATTTTCATTTCTAAGGATAACATTTATAATTAATATACTGCTTACAACTAAATAATTCCTTTAATTTAACTCTAGACTCTATATTATGACCTTGATTTATGCTATGTAATTTAATTTTCTCAGTGACTCCATAAGGTAAAATTTATTGTCCCCATTTAACATATGAGAAAATCGAGCCCTAGAAAGTAATTTAGCTGAACCCACATGGGAATTAAGCAGCAAAGCAGGCATTTAAATCCATGCTTGTTTTATTTCAGAGCTTATATTTCATACTTTATTATTATATGGTTGAGATAGTTTATGCTGTTGACTTTTGGCCCACTACTCTAGCTGTCAAGATTTCTTCAAATATAGTATTATTCTAAACATTCATCTTGTTATCTAACCTCCCCCCACCCCCAACTTTGTCATGGACAAATTTATAAGCTACACATTCTGTTTAGCACTACAAGGTCAAGTATAGAATTCAATAACGCCAATATGGAGCCCTTAAAGATTGGTGCCAACCTAATTAATCAGTTTTCTCTGGGTGCAGCATTCAGAAAGTTACCAATCTACTTAATGGTACTGTCAGCTCAAAGTTCTTCAACTTGACCTGAAGAAGGTCATCAGAGATCCTGTTAATGCCATGGGGAAGTGACTTCACACTTGCACACAAATTCCATTTTCCTACAACCATCTTCCAGCCAATACTTCTCTGTACAGTGCATCTCTTCCTCATCACCTTGTTTTAAGTGAAGATTTACTATTTCCTACCAATGTCTGATTTCACAAGGAAGGCAATAATGGGAAATGTCCTTTTATAAGAAGTTCTCATCACTGGAAATTGTGTGTTCTCTCTCTGCCTCTGAGCATAGTATTTATTCCCTGAGAACTATAGCTCTATTGGAGAAAGAGCAGAAGGAAGGGCCCAACTCTGAGTATATACATGTCTGGTCCCTCTGTTTCACCATTTGATAAGAGCCAGACTCATTGGACCTCGACTCGAATCCCACATTGTAGCAAGTCAAGACTAAAGGAACAGTATTCTGACTTTGACTTCTGAGATCTCGTTAATTTGCCACAGAGGTGAGGGGCAAGAATGCCAGGCTTATAAAATGTTATTGACCAGGTGATATTTGCAGGAGGGTGCTTTTATTTTTAATTTAAGTTTTTCTTGCCTTTAGAAAGGAGATTGATTATGTTAGGTTAACATGTGAGACAGAATAACAATGAATCTTAGTTTATAAACTATAAAGATGAATGATCATAGTGTAAGTCAGAGATGGTTTATCAGTGGTTTGGAAACCTTGGGAAGTCAAGATGACATCACAAAAACTTTGAGAATATAAGCAGTAACCTTTCCACAAGAAATTTTCCATTAATGTGACACTCGCATGTACATGCACACACAAACACATGCAGTAATAGATCTAATTTTAGGGTGGTCAAGACCCAATGAATCCCACTCTTGGGAACCAGGTCAAAGACCTCTTAACTCTTAGGTAAAATAATGTTTAAGAAAAGATGTACCATGAAAATAAAAAAAAAATAAAAAAAAAAAAAGATGTACCGTAAATTCCTCTGGGAAGTTTGTAGGATTAAGTAAATTATAAAACTGTAACAGTATAGCTAGATATTATAGAACTCTTAGTTGATTTGATTGTCTCTGAGAATCAGTGTTTATTTTTAACACATCTACAAAATGTTTGTGTGTTTTCAGATTTGGTTTCTCAACAGTAGACCTGAAAGATTGGCATCTTCCTCACTTTTTAAAGAAGGTACTATGTGTGTCTCAGTAGAGACTACATTGTATCTCAGAAATGTTCCTAGTTCCTGGAAACTAGGAATGTTCCTGGGATATGTGTCTTCCCTAAAATGGCAGCATTAGATTTTCAGCTTAGGTTAGGGCAGGAGTAAGGCTGAAATTAACTAGGAACATTTGAACTAGACAGATATTTTCTAGTAGAATATAAAAGCTGTGGTACAGCAAATACACATGAGTATGTTTCTTTATGAAAAATATTAGATAGAGCAGCAACAGCAATGGAGAGGAAAATGCCATATTAATGGAGAGGGATTAAGCCCTTTAATATAAACAATCCACAGAAATGAGCATTTGGGACACTTTCTTTTGGCAAATAAAATATTTTATTTGGAGGAGGGGGTAGAAGGCTAAGCGAAATAGGTAAATGTAGTCAAAGGGTAAAAACATTCACTTAGATGATACTAAATAAGTTCTGGTGATATAATGGACAGTATGGTGACTGTAGTTAAAAATAATGTATTGGATTGTATACTTGAAAGTTGCTAAGAATGTAGATGTTAAAATTTCTCATCACAAAATATCAAAATTTTGCAACTATGTGAGGTGATTGTTGTTAACTAAAATTACTGTGGCAATCCTTTTGCAATATATACATGTATCAAATCATTTGTATGATCCATACCATGTCCCATGTCAGTTTTATCTCAATAAAAATGAACAATAATAAAATAAATAAATTGTGTACTTACTTGCCAAAGTATAGTTGGTATTTGATAGTGAAGCTAGATAATTGAATAATGAGGAACTGGATGTTAACAAAATCCAAACAATCGACTCCATTTGAAAAAAGCCGGAAGAAGCCTTTTAGGGCTGGGGATATTAATTTCAAATTCTCATTCAAGGAGCCTGTGCTAATTTGCTGATTTGCAGACCTGTATTTATTGCCAGTAACAACTGAAGAAGTAAACTTAGAGACAAGCCAAATTCCTGTGCAGTGGATTTTAGTAAGAAACTTGCTCTTTCAAGATCATAGTTGTAATCAAGAGGCATAGGATATGCTTACATACCCTACATCAAAGCACCTCTCTGCTTCTGAGTCTAGGCTTATAAAAGAAAGGGGACTGTTTAGTGGTTGGCTTCTACTTATTTCATCTAGTTTAAGTCTTGCCCTTGGATGATTCTCTGCTGATTTTGAGACCACATTTTTTCCTAGTCATGACTGGAACTGTCCCTAATATCCTGCAGCCATACCTTACTGGTTTCCTTTTATTTTGTGTATATGGACATAAAGTGTTGTCACTGAGTACTTCCTGTGATTGTTGGCTTTGAAAAAAAAACAAAACTGTCAGTATTGATGGCTTTCCCTCACAATTTCCCAAATTGTGCTGTTTTAATTAGACTGTGGATATGCCCATAAATGAGTTGCTAGACTTCTACTCAGTAAGGAGCTTCTATTTCTATTTTAATTCATTCCTGATATTCTTTAAGTAAATGCCAAAATACTTTCCATCTGGATTTAGGAATCCTTTATTTTCATTGAGGAAATTTGTGCTCCTGGAAACACTTTGGTCTGGCTTACTGCTCATTTGCCATGCTGCAAGAGATGGAAAACATCGGAAATCAAAACATCTTAAATGACCAGGAGTAGGTAGAGCAGTTTAAAGTACTTTGGGTGTGTTCCCACAAGTAGTATATGGTAAAATCAATCAGGTTGCGAAGTAGTGGGGTAGGTGTTAATAATCAGACTCTTGCAAATGAGAAAAACATTTAGACACATCATGGTTTTGACTGTGACTTTAGTGAAGTAAGTCACTTGACATGTTAATTTCAGAGCCAGGGGCCCTGACTTCAAACACATTTCTTCCATCGGGCACTGTGTCCTCTAACCATGAGAATCGGAAGAGAAAGAGTGAGAGCAAGTACAGGTAGTAAAACTCATCTTGCTTTGTTTGGACCAGTCATTATTGGCTTATGCTTCTTAAATGGAATAGCGGTTTATGGATGGAGGAAGGTAGGGCATTGGACTCAGAAGCCTGATTTTTCACTTTGCCTTTGTCACCCAAGCTTTGGGACTTGATGAACTTACCCTTTTGACCTCAGTTTATTCATTTACAACTAAGAATAATATCATCTGTGGGGATAAATGAGGTGCTCTACTAGCAGACCTATTTTCTGGAATACACTGTCTCAGAGGGTTTCTAAAAGCAGCCTAGATTCCAGAAAAATGGTGGCACTGTTAGTCATTGGGGAAGGAATAATTTACCCAAATCCTTCCATTTATTTCTCTTCTCTTCCAGGACTCTGGGTCGTAGAAATGTATACATCAGGCATGTCTAACCTGCAGCCCAGAATGGCTTTGAATGGGGCCCAACACAAATTCTTAAAATATCATGAGATTTTTTGTGTGTGACACTTTACTTAGCTCATCAGCTATCGTGTGCGTTAGTGTATTTTATGTGTGGCTCAAGACAATTCTTCCAGTATTGCCCAGAGAAGCCAAAAAGTTTGGACACCGCTGATACACATTCTCATAAATCAGAGAAATGAGACTGATGGCTTTGTATACAGTGCTCTGAAAATGGCCAGACTGGAGACTACAGTGGTGTTCCTTGTGTTTCCCTAAACCTAAGCTTTGAAGCCCAGATGATCAGATTTAGGCAGCCGGGAGCCGCCTAGGCAGAAAGGCTGGAACAAACCCTGGTGAGGTCTCTGCCAATACTTCTGTACTCAGTGAGGTTCAGACAAATCAAAGAAAAATAGCCCCCCTTACTCCTCATGACAGTGCACAAGAGAACCCTGCTTTTATCTTTCGGTCTTCTGATCCTAGTGGGCGAAAGTAATGTAATGAGAGTTTTCATTGAGATACTTGTATATTGTATGTGTTATGAGGACTGGAAACATTTATAAAAATCACAGAATGTCAGAGTTGCGAGAGAATGTAGAGATCCTCCATTCCAGTGATTTTCTTAGTCAATTATACATGGACCTGTTTGTATCTCATAAAAGCTCAGCATCTAAAATGAATTTAAAATGTTGCTGCTCCTTCTGAGCCAGAGAAGGTTGGAGCTTTTACCTACTCCCATCGGGGACTCATAGTTCCTTCAGAACATGCTTTGAAAACCATGGATTTAATCATACAGCTCATTTCACATTTACAGACTGAAACCATAAACAGATGAAATGATGTTCCCAAGTCACAGAGTGAATTAGTGGTTAAACTGGACAAGAACTCAAATCTCCTTACTTTCAATTTAGAACACTTTCTAATTCAACACACTATGCCCCTTGGCTCAGTTACTCTGGGATTCCTCTTTGGGAATTAATTTACTATGAAGAGGCAAACCTAAGATCTTCTGCCCATTCATTTCGTGGATGATTCATCTTTGTTGTCTGCTGATCTCATGGGTGCCTGATGGGCTGGCTTTCGCAGGAAGTGGTTACCTACTGTGGTAGGGAATTTCAGGGAAGAATCAGGCTGTTGAAAATTGACTTCTGATTTATATGCCTTAAATGCTGTGAGCCCCAAGATCCTCCTGAAATTAAGTCCTGTTCATTATTTATAGATATCATGGGTATCTTATTGTCCTGTGAGCATCTTGTGCATGGAAAACAAGGTGAGAGTCATTTTCATCAGATGCACTGTATGTGGAAAGAAGATTGTGTCTAAATAGGCTACTTTTTCAAGTTTTAATTGGCCTAATTACTTCATGTTTATAAAGTGCTTTGAAGAAGAAAGGTGTTATATTAGTGTTGCTTGTTATTATTTTAGTTCCCCCAGCGGCATTTGCTGGTTTCTCAAATTGCCTTTCTTGAAGTGACCTAATAATCAAATTGCCAGGGACGATTCTTTTTAATTAAAAAAAAAACCACAAAACTTTTTTCCTTTTTTTAGAGTACCGTTATTCAAACATAAGGAAAGCTGGGAGGCTAATGACGGATAGCACAATCTTCTCTTTTGACTAATTTGACTTTCCTAGTATCTTTCTAGAATTGAGGGTGAATTGAACCTTGACTCCCTGCCTCTCTCCTAAATTCTATCTCTGTAAGTGTGGAAGCTTGCTTACATCTGCAGCTCAAATGGTCTGCTGAGAACCTCTCTAGAGACCAGGGTCCTGGGAGACTGCATTGCTTAGCAGCAGCTGTTGGGAGGGTGGGCGAGGCTGCAGGGGGTGGGGGCATCTACACTTGCTGATGCTGTTTGTGAAGAGTACTTCCTCCCTTGTGACACCAGACTTGTTTTCGCCCATAAAACAGACTTTGTTTTTCCGTTACCTGTGATATATAGTAAAAAAATGGCAGAAGGCCAGGATAGCTCAACAGGTTGAGTGCTTGCCTTGCAACCAGAAGGTCTGGGGATCAAGTCCCCGGCCCCAGCCCCCGCAAAACCCATATGCTGAACTACCACCGGGATGTTGCTCCCCTCCCATTCGGCCCCACATTCACCTGACTGTAATGACGCTATGTCACAGCTAAAGATCTACAATGGTGGAGACTGCTCTGGGCCTTCCTCCCTTCTTTCTCTCTCTGTCTTTCTCTCCTCTCAAACAATAAAATAAATCTTTAAAAAATTGTTAAAAAAAAGAAATGGTGAGGAAGAATTCTTGATTTCTAAATTTGATGAGAGAAGAACTTGTTTGTTGGGGTGGGAGGAATCTTGTCTATTTTGTGTTTTTTGGGGTGTTTTTTTTTTGCCCCAAACACAATACAGTTTGTCTGACCTCAGAAACCTAGGAAGTAATACACTTATCAACAGCTGTCATGCATTGAGAGTTTCTTGTGTTCTGAGCAATGTGAAAGGCATTGTTTATAGTTTCACAACCACAGGCTGTTTCAGCAAAAGAGAATGTAGCAAGTAAGAGAAGATGAGTGCTTGTCTGAATCACACAGAGAGAAAGAAAAAGGACCACCTTGGAATCCAGATGTGTCTGATTGCATAGCCCTAAAGCAAACTGCTTGTGCAATAAGCCCTGAACAGGTTGCCGGCATTGCTAGGGGTTCTCCAGTTGAATACCTCATTGAACTATCATGCTAGCTTCAGTGTGATCTTTATAAATTTCTTACGTATGTTGGTCTAGGAAACAAGCTTAGAGATATCAGGTAACATTGTTCAAGTCACATATCTATGAAGTGGCAGCATCTCAAATTTAACTTAAGTGCTATGCATAGTTTCCTTTGAACTTTATCACGGATTTTAGTAGTGAGCCTGTACTTCACTTTTGTGCCCTGGATGTGTTTATTTTTGGATCAATGTTAGTTACAGAAATTGAAGGGTCATATTACCAGCTATACCA
Organism: Craseonycteris thonglongyai; assembly: GCA_004027555.1. NCBI lineage: Eukaryota > Metazoa > Chordata > Mammalia > Chiroptera > Craseonycteridae > Craseonycteris > Craseonycteris thonglongyai. Next base: position 28,828 of record PVKE010005346.1, read on the forward strand.
ATCTGTCCAATAAAGACTTCAAGAGGATGAAATATTTGTGAACAAGTTACTTGGCTTGTTGATTAAATTGTCAAAGCTTTCTAAACTCAGATTCTTCTGAGGTTAATATCAGAACGTTATCTATAGTCATACTGTTTTATTGAGACTATTTTTGTTCTTTCCTCCCAGGGGTGAGGTATTCAAATATGTGGTGAGAACTGACTCTGGGTGGTGAGCACATAATGCAATACACAGACAATGTAATGTAGAATTGTACACCTGGAACCTATGGAATTTTTACCAACCAATGTTACTTCAATAAATTTAACAATTAATAAAAAGTATAGTATTTTTGTAATAAATAATAATAATAACCACACGAATGGTGAATAGTTAACAATTAACAAGTGCTTACTATGTATTGTCCAATAACATTTCATACTTTTTATGAATGAACAAATGTAATACTCAGAATAACTATGTGTATATTTCCTAGAATCAAGCCACAAGAGATAAAGACCTAAATCAAAAGACTCAAGAGATGAAATTCTCTAGGAAAAGAAGCAATTTTTTTCCTATTGCAGTTTACATTGGTCATTACATTTTACCCTTGATTTATACTAAAATTTAAACCTTTGCTAATTCTGCTTAACCCTCCTACATTATTCCTTTGATATTGATGCCATAAAATATTGATAGTATATCTTCACTTAGACAAATAATACCTATGTAGTTTCTTTAATTTTACCTCTGAAGCCTGCCTCTCTGCTTCCTTTGTCATTATTGCTGCTCTTTTCTGGCCCATTTTCAGCCTCACCACTTTGAATCATTGTAAAAGCTGTTTAAGTGGAGCTTTGGATTCCTTAGCCGGGGGACAGATTCCCTCTGAACAAAGTGTAGAATCTCTGTATCCATAAAGCAGCAATCAGAGCATTGAGTCATTAGTTTCCTTTCATATTTATAGATTTATTTCCTTTTACATTTTATATATTTATCTCACTAGACTGAGAGCTGTTTCAGGGAGGAGCACAGAGTCACTTTTATATTCTCAGTTTTGCAGTGGTTGAAGCATAATAGATGCTAAATAAGTATTAACTTTGGGAATACAGTGACTTAAAGTATCACTGTCTCCCTACCTTCTACCCCATGATACTTTAACAGACACCATTCGATTTGGTTCTAAGTGGCATGGATTCTTCCTTTTTCTTGTTTTTGTCCTTTTCTATAATTTCAGATTGATCAAAGTCTGGTCATGTAATGAATATATAGAGCATCCCTAGGGTAAGGTGAACGTCTCTTTTAACATCCTTTAATTTCTTCTCCTTTATTATCAATTATGTAAGTTATTTAGATGGTACTTGCTTTGCATATGGTTCTTGTTCACTTTTCCAATAGCCTGACAGAGTCTGGAGTAATTGATACAGTAAGTTGGCAAGATTCAATAGTGATAATCTACTTACACTTTTGTACCCTTTATTTCTTATTATTTGTTTTTTGTTTTTTTTTTAATATATTTTTATTTATTTACTTATTTTGACAGAGAGTGAGAGAGAGATACAGAGACAAAGAGAGAACTGAACTGGGGGAGCTCCCAGTTCAGCATATGGTTCCGCACGGGCTGGGGCCGGGATTCGATCCTCGGTCCCCGGGACTGCAAAGTGAGCGCTTAACCCACTGAGCCATCCCGGCTTCCCCTGTTTTTTGTTTTTTGTTTTCCTGCTATGACACAAAGAAGAAACTTCCTGGAGACTGTTTAAACAAGAAAGTTAGATGAGAATATTTATTTTAGTTATGTGTGTGCATTTCATTATCATTCTTTTGTAAATATACCACATATATGAAATATACATTATCAGATTTATCAAGAATTCCAAAAGCAATAACACTATTTTACATAAGACATCTTCCAAATATTTCAAAGAATAATGAGCCTACTAGTTTTATTTTTATTTTCTTAAGTCGTGGTCACTTGCTTGCATGTTACAGTGCTTGAGTATCTTTTGCATCTAATTGGTGGTCTGAAACGTCCTAAGAATCCATGTCTAACTTAGATGTAAAAAGCACATGCATTTTTCCCCCCTATAGTACAGCTCCCCAGCTGGTGTCTGAACTGAGAAAAAACTGTCATGACTGCTGTTAAAACCACACCCTAGTCACTATAGTGACATGGGTCCTGATTTAGTTTCAAATGATTCATGGGAAGAAATATATATCTAGCAATTACAGCAATGTTCCTGGGAGCTCTCTATACATATCTCTAATGTTATCAGAGACATCTTCCATGCTGCATAGACTCACTCTGGAGAGATTCGGGCTGCCTCCACCAATTTGATAGTCACATTTGCAAGGTACTTTGGGCGATAGCTTGTTAGCAAGTGACCGTGACCTTTATAGATCTTCACTCTATTTAGTACAATTAATCAGAAACTCTTGCCTTTGGCTTGAGTTCTTTGCTAGGGGAAATTTGGGGGTCTTTTCAGAAAGGGATAGAAGATGGGATGCCAGGGAAGGAAATTTGGCATCCATCAGCAGCCCAAGTGAATGACAGGGGTGGGTTCCCTTTAACTTTCTAGTTGTCAGCTATTGAAATAAATGACTGTGCCACTGTTGGCATCACCAAAACATATCTTCTGATACGTCTGGCAATTTTCTTCTTGACTGTGTTCCATTTATCATTTTCAGCCTACATCAGGGGTCTCTCATTCCTATTACAGGGCTATTGCCAATGCCTGAATGCATGTGGTGTGTTTATGTCTATGCATGCACATGTGCATATGTATGTGTGTGTTTGTGGTTCTTGCTCTTTTTAAATGACAAGTTCTACAATAGGAGCAGAGCATGAATGCTTCTAATTTCTCTCTTAATGTGAACTGAATAGATGATGAAGAGGGTAAGAATTTAATCAACAATGAGTAACACTGATTCTGTTCTCTAAGGAGGGGAACAGGGAGGAAGACAAAAATCAATCCTCATAATATGTGTTAATGTCCATGTTGTAAAAATACAATTATATGTCCTGGCAACAGGCGCCCTCAGGACAGAGCCAAGGTTTGGTTGGCATCCCAAGCTGGCAAATTTGGTCTTCATCAGTTGTTTGTCACTGCCTGGCATGACAGTTTGTGTAGATATTACACATTTATGTCCTTTTGTTGGGATCTCTGGTGGTGCCCTTTATACCATAACACAACCCCTGAATTTTATAAAAGGACATTCTTTGTCCTAAGCTTTAAGCCTGTGAGTTCAGTATGGTTATGGAACGTGGCACTCCCACTTAAAAATGAACATATATACATTCCTGTCATTACTTGAACTCAGTAGCTAATTTTTCTGTCTCTTCCTCCACCTTCTTTGTTAGGTTTTGGCTATAGGCTCAGACAAGTAAGAAGTATAGGCCTAGGCAGTGGGTATTTTTATTCCAATCTCCCTGATTTAACTTGTGAAACATGGCTGAACTAAATTCAGAATACACTGAAATAGTTTTTCATGTATTTAATTTTCTTGGAATAATTTTCTTTGTAGTATTTAGAAGATCAAGATATTTCATTACAGCCTTCAAGACTCAATTATCTGGCTTAAGTGGACTTTCTAATCACATATTTTAGTACTCTTTCTAAATGACCAGCTAGACTATCTATATTACTAATTAATACCTAGGTGAAAAAAAATTTGATATCATAGTGTTTTGAGTTTGAACCATGGCTTAAACATCTATCAACTTTGTGCTCTCAAGTAACCGATCTAGTTATTTTAAATTTCCTGAACCCTAGATTTTTCTGTGGTGATGCTTACAGTCTATGATATACAGGAGACTCTAGCCTCTTGGGACTATTGAGCACTTCAAATGTGACTAGTGTCAATAAGGAACTGAATTTTAAATGTTGCTTAGTTTTCATTTAAAAACCCACAATGTGGCTACTGTCTACCTGATTATATAGTACAACCTTTTACAATACTTACTATTTGGCTGCCTCAGTTTGTCTTCACAAAGGTACACTGAATTCCCCTGCCTTCTATTACCACATCATCAACCCATGGTGAAACTTGTTTCACTTCTTCTAGAATCATTTCTGCCTTTATGTGGCTTTTATCCTTATTTTCAGCATGATCCCCACTGTCTCAAACTCTGAGAAAGCTTGTCCAACCTGCCGCCCACTGGCCACATGCGGCCCAGGATGGCTTTGAATGTGGCCCAACACAAATTTGTAAACTTTCTTAAAACATTATGAGATGTTTTTGTGATTCTTTTTAAATGTTTTTTTTTAGCTCATCAGCTATTATCGGTGTTAGTGTATGTTATTATGTGTGGCCCAAGACGATTCTTCTTCCAAGTGGACCAGGGAAGACAAAATGTTGGACACCCCTGCTATAAAGTATTTTTTAATTCTGATGTTGACACCACTAGAAGCCATGTTTTCCATAACTGTCTACTGTTACTTTATCTTCCCTTTATGTCTTCCTGGACTCCTTTTTTTTCCCTCTTAATAACCATAGCATTCACAACATTCCTGTGCCTGACATTGGGTGTTAGGGACACAGGAATGAATGTAAATGGTTGAAAAGAATGATCTTCAAAAAACTGTGTTCCTGATTATATAGACACTAAAGAAGGAAGTGCAAATTGTTTAGCTTTATCAGAAGGTAGGAAAAGGCAAACAAACTGCTAAGGAGGAAAGTAAGTATCTGGTGAGCACTTACATCAAACAATTAACAAATGAGTGTTTACTAAATATCAAGGACTGAGCTCAACACATTACATGCACTTTTAAATTTAATGCTTATAAATAATATCTCTTCACGCAATTTAATTTTACCCACATTTTTCATTCACTGAAACTATTACCCAACTAACAGTTTAAAGTTATCCAGAGTGCAAGTGGCTGTCCAAAGCTTTGACCCAAGACCTGCCTACCTTGTCTCTTGAACTATGGACTTTCTGTCGTCCCTTGAAATTTTCCTCAAAATTGACATTGAATACCGAGTTCTTCTTCACTGCCTTCCTCTTCTCCAGAAGTTTACTCTTTTGATAGTTAAGCCCCAGTGCTTTGTTATCCTTCCAGAACCTTCTAAATCTAATCTCTATGATTTGTCAGCATAAACTCTGCCTTTTCCTTTTTGGTAGCACAGCCCAACTCCATTAAAAAACAACATTGTTGTTCTGTGGAGTTTGCATAGAATTACAAATCTTGGGTTGCTGCAAAAAATTAGTCATTAAGAATCAGCCATCTGCTTCTCCAATCTCCTTAAAGTACCATATCAAATTGGCAGATAGTATTGAATTTTTAAAGAAAACATCCTTAATGTGAAAAAGTGACATTTAAGTTTTATGTCTTCTTCTTGTGGCCCAATAAACAATATTAATGGCAAAGCATGCAAAGGATTAATAGATTCTCCCTCCAAGAGGCTCAGTTAAAGAAATCCTGAGGAATTCTGCAGGCTAAAATATGAGTCCTACAGTACCTTCACAGGAATAAATTACTTGGTTTTTCTTCTCCTTGAAGGAGAGTCTGTCATTCTAGATGCAGTTTTTCTCTTTGATTCTTTGTATTATAATTTCGTGTACTCATCGCAATGTACTTTCCCACATAAAGTGTATTCTTCTCTCTACTCTGAGCCTTGCAATTTAATGCCTGTACCTGTTTCCAAAGTGGCTTCATGACATCCTACTTGGAATGTTTGTAGACCTTCACTCTTCTCTCATTTTTTTTCCCCTTGCTTTTTCCTGCCACCATTACGTTGCTTCCTTTATTACTTTATCTCTATGATCTTTCTTTAATCACAAACTAAGGTGTAGTCAAGACTGTACCTGAAAGTGAAGAAACAAAGACAAATATGACTACTCTTTATTCCCTGAAAATCAAAAAATTGTGCCATCTTTTTGGTTAGAAGTTTGGTATTCAGTGTGGGTATGTGATGGAGGATACAGGAAATGAAAGATGGGGATGGACAGATTAGAACAGAATGGAAATATTTTGATTCCACTGGACCAGAGACCATATGTGAGGTCAGAGAACCTCAGCTTTATTCAATGAGTACTGAGAGGTACACACTTGTAGAAGAGCCAATGGTACTACGTTGCCTTCAGTTCTCCTTAGAGCCGAACTGCTCTCTGTTCTCAGAAATGGAGGGAGGACCTCCAAAGATGTCAGCAAAACTTCTCTAACTGGGTGCCATAGGGTGTGAGATCATCTCCATTTATCTCTTTTCTCCCCATAAAGCAAACAAACACAAACATTTCAATGGAAGGTTTTTGTACTCCTGTGCAAACCACAAATGTAAAGGGTGTCCCAAAATTCACGCAAGAATTTTGCGTCATTTGTGCGGTAAAGTGTTGCCAATGAAAAAAAAAAGACAGCGTGACAGCTGACAGTTCGGGGTTATTAAAAATGGAGCGCCACACGAAAGAACAACGCGTTTTCATTGTTGAGCAATGAAAATTTCCAATTTTTAATTATAAACCTGTGTTTTCTATCGAAATTACTTTTTGCATGAATTTTGGCACACCCTTTACATGAGAAGTCACAGTTCTCTGAGGCTGGTTCAATCCAAGAGCGATAGTATTAAACAGCAGCAGCAGTAACAGTGTTAATGGTCATAATGTCAATAAGAAAACGAATTGTCATAGCAATGGCCAAAAGTCAATTGATGAGTAAGTATGGGCTCAGCAGTCTCCTAAGCTTTGTATTGCTTATCTCATTCAACTCCCACATCCCATCTGAGGCAGGTGGGATATGTGTGTGTATGTGTGCATGTGTGTTACAAGGATCAAATAATCTTTCTTTCTCCCCCACATTACTTTTGACAAGCTGACTGGAAAGCATAGTTTGGCTCATCAGCTGGCCTGGCTTCTTTGGATATCCCATATAAATCAGAAAGATGTGTGTGCCTCATGCTTAGCATAGCTAGCCAGCTTGAAGCCTTCCCCAAGAGATGATCAGCGAGGGTGTGGACTATCTCAAGCCCTCTTTGCAAGGAGGCAAATCTGAAAAGGTTGAGGGAGGAAGGAATTGATGTGGCATACTCAGGTTCTTCTCCCAAAATCATTAGATAAAATCTCTGTTTTCTAAGAGTGAAATGAATGAAGATGTGAAGACAAACTGGAAGACAGCCACTAAGGTCACTCAGATAGAAAAGGAAAAGATTGAGGCTCTGAATTCAGGTTACCTTAACTTCAGCATCTATGTTCTTTTTTTTTGTTTTTAAATATATATATATATATTTATTTATTTATTTTTGACAGAGAGAGAGAGAGAGAGAGAGAGAGAGAGAGAGAGAGAGAGAGAGAGAGAGAGAGAGAGAGAGAACGAGAACTGAACTGGGGGAGCTCCCAGTTCAGCATATGGTTCCGCACGGGCCGGGACCGGGATTTGATCCCTGGTCCCCGGCGCTGAAAAGTGAGCGCTTAACCCACCGAGCCATCCCGGCTTCCCCAGCATCTATGTTCTTAACACTTCCTGCAATAACCTCAACATATATTTGAAGGAGGCAGGTGAATGAAAGAATTTTGGCTGATTTCCTGACATCTAAGAATTACTTTTTCTTTGAAATTATTGCTGGGTTAAACACACCATAATTAATAACCATGTAGACTAATTGGTGAGGAGTAAATATATTCAAGGAAATGGCTATTATGGAATTCACTTGCATATGCTAGAAGCACTAATACGTTTGAAAACATGCCCTGTTGCTGTTATAAATGTGTGATACAGTATTTTCTGAATACAAAATGTGGTAGGATATTTTGTGGGAGAATAAAATATAAATGTGGCAGTCTCATTTGCAGAGATTTTTGGCAGGTCCTCAATATTTTCCTTCAAGTTCACTGCTTCTAACTGCAAAGTGTAACAACCTATAAGGTATGTAGGAGGGCTGTCTGGAAAAAATCCAGTCATAAATTCCTTTAGTTTTCATATTACATGGCTGGATACTTTCTGGACAGCCCTCGTGTATAAACTATGCTGAAGCTTCTCTTGGGACCTTTTGTTTTTATGTTTAGCATTATTACAAGTTGAAAAATTGTGATTCCCCTGTAAACAGTGGTGTCTTCTTCCTGGAGAGAGAGGAGATTGAAAGAGAGGGATAGATCACTGCTGCTTCTCTCTCTCTCTCTCTCTCTCTCTCTCTCTCTCTCTCTCTCTCTCTCTCTCTCTCTCTCTCACACACACACACACACACACACACACACACTTTCTCTTTCATCATTGTGACATTGTACATGGGTCATTCATTATTCAATGTTACCAAACTTAAGGAACCTTTTCTAAATATATTTTTATAAAGCTCTTTCATAGAAATATGCAGAGCATACTTTTATCTTTAGATTTGAAGTCAGAAGGCATCTCTGTTGTCATGTATCCCTTGAGTAATTCCAGCATCCGTGGAGATAGATGCTTGTACTTTGACAGTGTCTCACAGATGAGTCCCATAAACGATACGAGTGGCACTGATTTGCACATATAAGCTTGGCTAATAAAAAATGATATCTGAAAAACATTGGAAGTTTTTGAAGTTCTTCTCTGTAAACTCCTAAATGTCACAGGTTGCTTATTTCTATTAAGAAGTCTCTACTTTGGGATGCTAGAATTGTTAAGCAGGTTGAGTGCTTGCCTCACAATCACCAGGATGGCAGTGAAGGTTCTCACCTCCCATGCAGGAGGCCCCCAGTTCAGTTCCCACCCCACGCGACCCCACATCCACCTGTGTGGAATGAAACTATGTCACAACTAATGATGTACAACTATGGAGACTGCTGTAGACCCTTCTCTCTCTCTCCCCCACCTTCTCTCAAAACAATAAAATAAATTTTTTTTTTAAGTCACTACCGTACTTTAAGTGGCTTTGCTTTCATGTGTCCCCATTATTTAAAACTGTACCAATCCAAGTTGTATTGGGGCAATAAAAAATGCCTCGTGATAATAGAGGTGTGTTGTCATAATGACCTGTGTCAGAGGTATAGCTGATAAAATCCTGGTTTAGGTTCTTAGCACTGCTATGAGAAATTATTAGAAACCAGGTGGCTTCATAGAATCCAAATTTATTCTCGTAGAGCTTTGAAGTGTAGAGTTCTGAAATCAAGGTGTCAGTAGGGTCCTGCTCCCTCTGGAGATTCCCAGAAAGAATCCTTCCTTGCTTCTCTCTTGCCCTTGGTGGCCCACAATTAATCCTTGGCTTTCCTTGTAGCTGCCCCACCCCAGTCTGTGTCTGTCAGCATGTGGCCCTTTTCTCTGTATGTATCTTCACACAGACTTCTTAGAAGGACCCTTCATTGGATTTGGGCCTCCCTGCAATCCAGTGTAATCTCAGTTTTACAAATTGCATCTGCAAAGACTCTATTTCCAAATACAGTTACATTCTGAAGTTGTGGGTGAACATACCTTTGGGGGCTGACATGATTCAATGCACTACAAATCCTCAATGCGGTGTCAAACAAGGCTTGCTGGGAACTGCTTGGTGGCTTCCCAAGGGTAGTACTCTGCAAAGAAAGGCTCTAAAGCACTGAACCAGATTGAGCCCTGAGGGAAGGCTGTCTCTCTAGAATAAGGCCAGGTTGAACACTTGTGTGAGAATGGGTGAGGTAGATCGGTATTTGAGAGACAAAAATGAAAAAAAGAACATCTTGGTAAGAAAATTCATGGGGAAGCTAGGATGGCTCAGTGGGTTGAGCACTCGCTTTGTAGCCCCAGCGACTGAGGATTGAAAGCTCCACTGGGGCCTGTGCACACTCATGTGCTGAGCTGAGATATGCTTCCCATATGGGAGGTCCCCAGTTCGGTTCTCGCCCCCTCAGTTCGGTTCTCACCCCCCTCAGTTCAGCCCCTGACTCGAGGGGGCATGCTTCCCATGTGGGAGGCCCCCAGCCCAGTACCTGCCCTGTGCAGCCCCCACCCACCTGTGTGGAAGGAAACCATGTTGAGAACTGATGATGCACAACTATGGACACTGTTCTGGACCCTTCCCCTTCTCTCTGTCTCTCTCTGTCTTTGTCAAAAAGAATAAAATAAATATTTTAAAAAAAGAAAGAAAGAAAATTTGTGATATGGCTTCATTGCATGGGGAACAGAAGCTTAAGTGGCTAAAGTCCCTTTGCAAGTCTTTCCACCAATAACAACAGGGTCATAGATGAAACAGCTTCATCTTGAAGTCCATAATAAAGATGTTGTGGCCACACTTTTTGTATTTTTCCTTCTCAAATGGTTTTCTCCTGCTTCTGTTTTTCTGTAGTTCCATTGGGTACTTAGGTGCTGACTGTCTCATATTGAAGGTATTTATATACCTGTACATTTATTTTTCCCTTTTATCTCACTAGGTGACTTTGAGCAAGTTATTTATAAATAATAAAGGTACTGGTTTCATAGCATTCTTATGTAATTTAATAACAGTAGAAAATACTTTTTTAGTGCTTACTGAAATAATTCCTATGCTTAAAAATCACAATGCTTATCACTGAAGGAATGGGAGGGACAAATAGAAATGTTATGATAAATAAATTTTAGATTATAATTATGAACCCCAAAGTTTGAGAGGTACTAATGTAAGGCATTTTCCAAGTCCCATAGGAAAGTTTATAGAACAAATGGCGACTTCTTATATATTTAAATCTTTCATCCAATGAATGCTATCATTTAATGGCTCAGATACTTTTTATTTCTTGTTTGTTTTTAAAGCAAATCTCAGACTTTCACACTGCCATACTAAAACGTGCTAGTTCTAGTAGATACCGTATATTGTCCTAGGTGTCAGGCCAGTAAGTCAGATTTTCAGCATGTCTTCCCTGGGGCTCGCTACCCCAAAACTATCACAGTCCCTACAAGGAACAAATAATCAAAACTCTTGGTACCTCTCATTTCTTTATTCATTTCTCCCTCTCCATGCATGATAAAAAAACTTGTGACATAGGAAGGACTGAACAGTATTTGCTGAATGGATGTCTAAGCATATATTTTTTCAAGTACCAGACAAAATCTTAAAGCCGTGTTGAAAGTAAATGGTTTACAATTCTATAAAAATAAATTTATTTCAATTCACTCTCTACTTGCTTAACCTGATATATTTTGATGCCTTTCAGAGCAAATTTGATGCATTTCTCTGTTGGGTTATAGAGCAAGAAGTTTTGCAAAAACAAAACAAAACAAAACAAAAACCCAGATATCAAGGAGAAAGGTGTTGTGAGACTGGAACACGTGTCAGATATTTCACTGTCATTGGAAAAGTGATCTACAGAGATGAACCTGGCATATACCCAGGAGAATGGTTTGTAACTTTACCAAAATTCATTTAACCTTGGCCAACAAAGAGGTTTTAGGTCTTCAGCCATTGCCAGCTGCCCCTGTAACTGTGTGTGGGGAGGTTGTACCTATGAAACTGCCTAGAAAATTTTAAAGTTTTTTTTAGCTAGGGAATCACCTATGGTGTTTTCTCACGTGATCAGGGTGACATATGACTAACCTGCTTCTTGGACATCTCCATTCTGATTTTTGTCAAGCATCGAGCTTTAGTAAGTACAAAGCAGAAATTAATTTCCATCTCTTCTCCAAAAATACTCTGCATTTTTTATCTCTTTCAGTGATGTAAATAGCCATCGACTCTCTTATAGTTGAAGTCTCATCTTTTTACTTTTAATTGGTGCATTCTTCTTTTTTAAATTGGCACATTCTTTTTTTTAATCATTAATTTTAATTTTTAATTACATTTGACATACAATATTATATTGGTTTCAGGCATATAGCATAATGATGAGACATTTCTATAACTTACAAGATCCTTATTCCGATATATCCGGTTACCGTCTGATGCCGTATATAATTATTACAATGTTATGGACTGTAGGCCTTGTGTTGCACTTTACAGCTCTGTGACTATTCTGTGACCTTGAATTTCTGTTTCTTGATTTCTTCCCCTTCTATCCAGTAAGGCTGTCATTCAAAATCAAAGGACAAAGAGCTTCACAGGCAAGAAAAAACTAAAAGAGTACATCACTACCAAACCATTATTACAAGGAATGTTAGAGGGACTTTTTTAAGATGAAGTCTGATTTTTATTATTTTTGTCTGACTTCCCTATCACTGATTCACACCTCTTTAAAGAAACATCAAATTCTGTTGCTTCCCCTTAGAAAATTATCTTTGTTTTAAATATTCCTCTTTAAAATCACTGCCACTAGTTTAGTTTAAGTATTCCTCATTTTCTTTCACCAACATCCTAACTGGATCCTCTACTTCTAATATCTCCCCATTCCAGTCTTCCTGCCTCCACCTCCCCTCATCAGTACCTCGCTAAGTATTATGATTATGTTATCCACATGCCTTACAAACATTATCTTATTGCTTACAAAATATTGTCTCATTTTCTGTAGGGAAAAGAAAACCAAATCCTTTTATCAGTCAATAAAGACAGTTAGCCCTGGGGGCCTGTTTTGCATATAGGCATACAATTTTTATGTGCTTGAAGGAAAACAATGTGATTATCCTAATGCTACTGTAAAGTAGTACAATATGGATACCTATATTAACTAAGAATTTATAGGAAAAGAGGCAATTCTCTACAGAATCAAATGCTATAATATTGGATTGTTAATTTTTTTAAAGATTCATTTTTATTGTTTTTGGCAGAGAGAGAGAAAGAGAGGGAGAGAGAGAAAGAGAGAGGGAGAGAGAGAGAGAGAGAGAGAGAGAGAGAGAGAGAGAGAGAGAGAGAGAGAGAGAGAGAGAGAAAGAGAAAGAGAGAGAGAAAGAAAAGGGGAAGGGTCCAGAGCAGTCTCCATAGTTGCACGTCATTGGTTTTCTAGAGTTTCATACTACAGGTGGGCATGGGGCTGTGCAGGGCAGGAACCTGCCTGGGAGCCTCCCCCATGGAGCTTGCCCCAGTGAGAACCGACCTGGGGGCATGCCCCAGTTCAGTATATGGTGGGTCCCCATGAGCTGGGGCCGGGAAACAATCTTTGGACCCTGGGGCTGCAAGATACTCGCTCAACCTACCGAGCCATCCTGGCATCCCCTGATTGTTAATTTTGAAGCAAGGATTAGTTTATAAATCTCTATTGTGTTGGTCATTTTCCTGCTCCACCAGAGAATACATATAAAGGAAAATAGAAACACAGCATTTTCACATACTGAAGTGATTTCTATTGCTTCCATAGAAACATTGATGGTCAGAACCATGAAAAATTCATTCTAGTGTTCTGTGCAATAGATGTTCACATCTTGATTACAGAAATGGACAAGTTAGTCCATGGGGACAAATAGCAGTCTATTTTCAACTTCAGTGATTTATTTTTTTCTCCATTGGTTCCTTTTTTTATTTAGTCTTTGTCCTGTTTACTTTTCTGCCAACTTATGGATGCATTTTGATAGATGTTTTTCATCATTTTCCCTGATGTTATTGATGGTAATGTTCCTTCATGTATTTAAGATAATTACCCCAATAAAGGCTTAAAGGCATGAAAACAATTTCCCAGTTTTCCTGTAGGTTTCAGCATCCCTCACTTTCTCAAGCCTTTGAGTCTATTTATATGCGACCGAAGCTCCAACTGAAGAAAAGTTTCTATCTACATGTCACATTCCCTACAAGTATGAGAAGGAATGTCAAATGAGGTATAGAAGAGGGGGAATATTTTCTCTGTAATTAATAAACAAAACAAACAAATTTGCGCTCCAGAAAAAGTGATTCATCTCTCTCAGGTAGCTGAATTATACACAATTCAAGTTTCCACTCTATCTTAATTACTAAAATGTACTATGTGGCTTTCATCTATCAAACAACATATTTAATCTGTTCTATTGAAGGGGACCTCGCTGAAAATCTTCCTTGGTTCACAAATATCTGATTTTAAATGAAGGTTTTTGGGTTTTTTTTTAATAGTCTTTTCTGAAGGTATGGTCCTTTAACCCTGAATTATCTGTTGTCAACCCTGCCCCACAGTTCATATTATTAAAATTTTCCAGGGAAGCCGGGATGGCTCAGTGGGTTAAGCGCTCACTTTGCAGCCCCAGGGCCGAGGATCAAATCCCGGCCCCAGCCCGGCCCCAGCCCATGTGGACCCATATGCTGAACTGGGGAGTGCCCCCAGTTCAGTTCTCACCGGGGTGAGACCCCGACCCAGTTCCTGCCCTGTGCCTGCCCTGTGCAGCCCCACCCACCTGTGGAATGAAACTATGTGGAAAAACCAATGATGTGCAACTATGGAGACTGCTCTGGGCCCTCCCCGTTCTCTCTGTCTCTGTCTCTGTATCTCTCTCTCTCTCTCTCTCTGTCAAAAACAATAAAAATAAATCTTAAAAAAAAAAAAATTTTCCATTGCACAATGGTTGTATCTTACCTTTTGAACTAAGTGTCACTCAAGAGCAATAGGTGTGTGTGTGTGTGTGTGTGTGTGTGTGTGTGTCCTTAAATCATGAAGAATGAAGGACTGTGGGATGATTAGTTTTACCTTGCACTTCACTGTTGGAAGGAAGAAATCCCAGCTGGTCTTAAACAGCAAGACTAGGGAAAGAACTAAGTTTCATACTGAGAATAATTAGAACACATAGATTTTATTTAATTATTTCAATGGATTATTCATATATATGCACAATTTTTATTCTGCTTCTTTTTATTATATTTATTAGGGCTACCTTGGTTATATTCTGTCTTTTGCATCACATATATTAGGCTAATTTTTATATTTCTACTGGTATATAATATGGTCAGAGACACTGAGGCAGGAATGTTAGGAAACAATTCCAAAGGAAAGAGACAATGGGTCTTAACAATTTTGGAGATAGACAAGAAAGCTATTAATAAAGGCCTCGGGTGAAATTAAGTCTAGTGAAATGACCTTTGACCATTGTCCAAGGATACAGATATTTTATTCAACTTAACTTTATTCTGTATCATGTATACCATATGTCTATCTTTCGCCCAAAGTAAAATACTTTCTGAGGCAAACCAAGGCAATCAGACATCTTCAACTGCAACTTCCTGCTACTTACCAAAGCTACTAAACTTGGTCATGTTGGCTTCTGAAATTGTATCTTTGAATTTTATTCCTACCACTCACCCTGTGATTGTACTAACAGTAAATATGAATACAGTGCTTTACAGGAAGGATTGGTAACCATGGTAATGGGAGGGTGCTTTCTGCAATAACTCCACTGTATAAAATAATTTATGCATGAATGTAAAAATCCCAGCTGTTTTGAACCATATGCAGGCTGTATTTAACCACAGTGCAAGTGACAAGTTACGTGGGAGTTAGTAATTCAAAGGTGAGTCCTAGTTCGATAATAATAATTCTTTCTTTTTCTCATTGTCATAGTGGGAGCCTCCTAAGGTTCAGGGACCTTCCACTTTTGGAATAAAGTTTAGGTGTATGTGTTAGTGTATGTGTGTGTAAGTGTGTGCATAAAACAGAAGGATATACAGAAGGAAATATACAGAGAGAAATACTGAAAAGATAATGAAGGAAGAGAAAGCAAAGGTGATAATAAAAAAACAAACTTCCAGCTAACACTCTTTCTTACATTGTCTTTAGTCCTAAGAATCTTGGTTACAGAGATGTTGAACATTAGGCCTATCATCGATTTTTCAACTCGAATTTAGGAATAAAAGACTTCTATTTTATTTTTTAAGCTGGAAATTAGTGCCCTTTGTTATTGGGAATAGTTTTTAGGCTAGTTATACTTTCAATTCAATGAAACCTTTTTGCTTATCTTCATTGTAATCACTTAAAAGAAAAAATTGCAGTTAGTATAATCTGAAATCCAAGAAAATCATTAATACACCTTTGAGTTTCACCCAAAATTTCTTTTCTTTTTGTCTGAGTTCTCAAAAGAATAAATTCTTAGTTACAGCAACTCTTTCACTTAGTTATCCCACATACACTTTATCAGAGGTGTCACCTCAAGTTACATAATAACCATAAATTCTGCTCTCCACCTCTGAAAATAATTGTTGCTTTTAGAACAAGTTTTCTAAAAGAAAGTCTTAAAAACCACAAAAGTAATGTAATACTTTCTGGAATAGAGAGATATTTTCAGTGCCATTGGCCTTTTGGTCTTCAGAATCAAAATAAAGGAATGTAAAATGAAAAGAAAACAGTTACCGTTGTAAAACTTGTCATTCCCCATGGCATTTGGTGCCCATGGTAGTCTTGTTTTCTTCATTCCCAGGTTTTTTAATTCTTAGTGTAATGTTGCATTTGCATCTTTTAGATTAAAGTCTTCCTGGACTTTTGCCCCTTCCCCTGCCCTCTTTCCTTGCTACTCTTTTTATTGCTTCCTCATTCTCTTTTTAATGTAAATTGCCTAGCTGGTAATTCACTACATTTCTTCAGACACAAGGGAGACTCACCTTAATCAACTGTTTCCCCCTGTCTGAAGCACTGGTGTGCAATTAAACATTAATGGGGAGCCTCAGTATTAACCCAACTTAAATGTAATAGAAGGGATTATTTCACAGTTCAAGAAGGCAATTGCCTCTTGACAATCCAATTTTGCCTTGATTGTTCATAGGGTGCTTGCAAATGTAAAAAACTTGAAAATATGCTATGTAAAGCCACTGAGTGGCATTAGAGTTAATAGACCTCTACTATAATAAATGATTGGTTCCCAGAAGGCCACACCAAGGAATATAAAACCACAATTTATAAAAAAATCAAAATCAAAATCTGGGTTTCCAGATAGCTCTGACAAATGCCAATTTCAATATTGGAAGAAATCACCTAACTTTTTCACTCTCAGTCAAGAAATTCTACCTTAAAATTCTTACTCCTGAAATGCAGTTCTGTCCTCTTGAATTAGATACTGTGCCATGGAAAATAAATGCAATTGAAAATATTTAGCAACAAGCTTGTCTACTTTATTTTTCTGCCTCCTTTTTCTGTCACTCTTGAGAAATAATATGAGGTGACGGTGCTGTTGTCTGTGGTACTGCTAATTAAACACAAGCATTCTATCTTTACTACTGCCCAGGCTATTTATTGGATAAATGAAATGCATATTTTTCTGGTCTTGAGAAAGTTAACCTCTTGTTAGTGGCTGAGGGAATTGGAAGCTCTCTGTGGTCATTTTAACTTTGGACCTTAGCCTCGTGCCTGACACACAGTAATTATTAAGACATATCAGTTGGAAGAATGAAAGAAGAAAAGATGAGAACTGAATGTGTGATTAATGCGAGAAAAATATAATTTTTCATATACTTTTTCTAAAACCATTATGGCATATAATTTGAAGAGCTAAGCAAAAACTTGATTTCCTGAATAACGGCAGATATCACATGATTATATCTTGGACTTGGGACCCTCCCGCCCCAGCCCCATTATGTTATTGTTGCTCATTTTAAGTAGTCCCGTGTTTTAACCGTTATTATAATTATATGATCATTATTCCTGTTGGAGGTAAGGTAATTATTTCCTTGGGCCCCAACATTTCTAGTCAGCTCATTAATTAGAGAAGATCTATTTTGCCGAGCCGAGGCTTGTGTGTCACCTACTTTAGTTAATCCATCAGACCTATTTGTAGATGCTTGGACAATCTCTAAGGCTGCAAGGCATCTCAGACTTGTGATTTCTTTCTTCTGCCAGTAAGCTCCAATTTGTGCAAAGAAGCAAGGATGGCAAAGTGACATATTCTTAGTAAATGCATTCCCCTGTGGCTAGGCAAGGAGGAATAAATGAAAGAAGAGAGCAATGGGTGTTTACATTGCCATTCCCTTGGGAATTCTGCCCATTTTTTGAGTTTCAAATTTTTACTTGATTTCTCTGCAGAGTAAAATTTCTTCAGGGGAAATTTTTTTACACAAATAAAATTCATGCTAATCTTCTTCTTGTGAGATTTTCATGACATCAATGATAGTTTTGAATATTGTATTAAAATAAAATATTAGGGGTTGCTGGGATAGCTCAGCAGGATGAAAGCTTGCTTTGCAACCACAAAGTTCAGGGATCAAATCCCAGTCTCCACCCAGGCAAATCCCTATGCTTAACTGCAGCGCAACTGGTAATGTCCAGAATGGCAGCAAAGATTCTTGCCTCCCAGGCAGGAAGCCCTCAGTTCAGTTTCTTCACCTTGCAGCCCCACATCCACCTGTGTGGAATGAAACTGTGTCACAACTAATGATGTACAACTATGGAGACTGCTCTGGCCCCCTGCCCTCCTCTCATCTTCTCTCAAACAATAAAATAAATCTTTAAAAAAACAATGCCTCATGGAGACTTCAGTCTCATCTAAACTTTTCTTTGTTTTTTTTTTAAGATTTACTTTATTATTTCAAAGAGAAGGGAGGAAGGGGCCCAGAGCAGTCTCCATAGCTGTATATCATTAGTTTTTTGGGGGATTTTTTTGACATAGTTTCATACCATACAGGTGAATGTGGGGCCACGCGGGGTGGAACTGAACTGGGGGCCTCCCTCCTGGAAGGTGAGAACTTTTACCACTATCCCCTCAGTTACCAGTTGTGCCACAGATTTCAAGTGTATAATTCTATAGGTTTCAAGTGTACAATTCTATATAAAACATCATCTTTGTGTTGCATTGTGTGCTCACCACCCAAAGTCAGTTCTTCCATAATGATATATTTGACCTCCCTCTCTTCTCCACCACCCCGTCTGCCATGATTATTATTTTTATATTTCTATGATTTGGAACTTAGCATAGTGAAAAAATCATAAGCATCTGGGACCCTGGATTAAAGTCTTAGATTGACAAGAGATAACAACAGTGTTTGGATAGCTACATAGAAACAACCTCATCAAAATGTACAATCTTGCTTTTATAACTAATAATGTGAGTAATAGAAATGCCTGACCCTTTTTATATCCTTAATCTTCATCCCAATTAGGAGGAGTTTCAATTTTCTAAATTAATATTTCTTAATAATTTGATTTTTTAACTATTTGATATTCAAAAACAAATGTACCACATTTAGATGTATATGTATATACAAATATATTTTAGGAAAAAATATGTGTGTAATAAACACAATTAAATGTATTGCATTATTTTAAAAAAGGGTTCAAATAATTTTAATATATCTATGCTACTAAAATGCTGAAAAAATTGGTAAAATATTTCATTGGAGAGTTACTGTGCAGTGTAAAGATAAACCCAAGAGATTACATTATGGTTCAAATAGACTTCAGTAACTCCAAATGTCTAACACGTACCCCCACCAATTATAGTTGGCTCAGGGACAAGAACTTAATAAGCTTTCAAAATATTTGTTAAATAGATGATGAGGTAGAATAATCTTAACTCTGTAAAAAACAAGAAGATATTTTTTTTCTCTAGATTTTTAAATAGGAAACAGAGTGAGTTTTATTCTTAAATATCTAAATTTGTTTAGTGATTCAACTAATTTGAGATATAAATGATTAACTTACAGTTAATTTTTCAAGAAATAAAAATTTTACTCATGGTAATTTATGATCCTTTCTGGAATATGCAAGAGTTGAAAATGTATGATTTCATAACTCCTTTTGAAGTATAAAAATAACAAAAACCAAAAACTAAACTTATCTCTCACCCCAGTTCTTTTGACTGTCTATTGTTGTCTCAAACCTCCGACTAGCCAAAACTCAACCTTATCCTGGGTGTCAGCAGTACATTGGGTATCAGAATTGGGAACAGGGAAAGCAGGGATGATACAGTGGGTTAAGCGCTCGGTCCAAGGTTTGAGCCACGGCCTGGGCCCATGCGGACCTAGATGCTAAACTGGTGTATGGCCCCAGTTTGGTTCTCCCAGGGGCGAGCTTCCCATGTGTGAGGCCCCCAGTTCAGTCTACAGCTCATGGGGGTGTGCCTCCCATGCAGGAGGCCTCCTACCTGGTTCCCACCCTGCGTGGCCCCTGCCCACCTGTGTGGAACGAAACCATGTAGAAAACTGATGACATACAACTATGGAGACTGCTCTAGGCCTTCCCTCTTCTCTCTGTCTCTCTCTGTCTCTGTCTCTCTGTCAAAAACAATAAAAAAATAATAGAAAGTAAGAAATGGAGACAGGCTCAGAAGTGGGTAAAATAACTGTTTATACAGCAGTTGTTTAATAGTTTATAGTTTGGGTAATGTTCAAGGGCCTACTTGTCTAAATTAATCCTAGCTGCAGAATATGACAGATATTCTTGTCTCTGCAATGGCTTGCTGAAGTAATAAGGCTGACTCAAAATGCATGTACCAATGACATATGACATAGAATATGTTATAAAAAATTTTCTAACTAACCATCAGCGTTCTTATATGTCAAAGGGTAAATTTATATTCAAATAATAGTTATTTCAGATGTTTGCTGTGGGAATTAAATAACACAATATGCACAGCAAGAGCTCACTAATTATTGTCCTTCTTTGTTGTTACTTGGCTACCTCTCCCTTTGTACAATCCAAATACAGGGCTTTCAACCTGTTCCAGTCAAGTGTGTAAACTCCTGTCAATTTCTATTTCTGTTTTTGTGGAGTTAAGTACATCAGTGTGTTGAAGTATCTCTGACTGGATGGGCAAGGTCTTTGAAAGGGCTGGAGTGTATAGGAGTTCAGCAAAGTTCTGATATGTTTTCAGTGTATTATTCTTCTCCCTAAATACTTAGAACCATTTATGCTTCATTAGACAAAGCTCTTTGAAGAGGATTTGATTTCAGTAATCCACAATGCTAGAAATGATCTTCATTTGAGAATCTGAATAACTCAGAAGGCAGGGGATAGTATGTTTTCTTTTCTTTAGGTTGAGTTGCCTTCTCCCAAGTTATCTCAGGGTTCGTGTTATACAACTCAGATGCAGGGTGAGTTTACACATATTAAACAACATGAATTTACTTTCAACATACAAAACCCACTTTTCACTCACCCTATTTTCAAAACAATCAAACCCAGAGGTTTTCTGTGCCCTTTGACATTGGAATCTAACTTTCTAATATAACTAAAATCAGAATCCTAGTACTTGAAGATTTTGGAAAAGTTTTATTTTGTGCCTAAATCGACCTTCCTGTGAGTCTACAAAAGAGTTTCCAAAATAGCACAGTGGCTGAATCAAATGCAATAAAGTGTTTAGGACATTTCATCAGCACTGTTCCCAAGAATGACTGTTAAAATGACATGATTCCTGCTCAGGTTTCAGGGCTTGAAATAAGGTGTTGGTGGCAGGTAAGATACATTTCATATATCAAAGAGGCTGAACACCTTTTAAGAGACAATACAAATTATATACTTCAATGGGAATTGTTTTTACTTTTAATTTCACTTATCTTTTTAGTCAGCAAGGAACTATTCATCTTTATCAGCAGGAATATTTCCATCGGAGTCAGGACCAAGCACTGCATGTTAGTAAATGTGTAGTAGAGCTGATATGCTTCTTTCTCTCTAATGGAAGCTAAAAGTAGAAGGGATAACAGCAAGAGAATTACCCAAGTAAAAATTGTTCTTATTTGTTGTAATTTAAACATTGTAGAGTTATCTAGTCAGTCATACTTAAAAATATTATACCAGTGAGATTTCTAAATACAAAATCAAAGAAATAGTGCATGGAAAAAAATCTATACAGATCCTTTTTTTTTTTCCCCCCTAGTGACTTGTATTGAGGAATGACTTATTTTGGAAAAGAATTTCAACTATTTCTTGAATAATACAAAATATTTTGGGGAGGGTATATTTATATCTCTATTGAGAGTTGAGTTCCTCATCAACTCTCTTCAGAAGTATTACAAGAGCCTTCTGATTGGTCTCCTCCAACTGAGTTCTTCCCCCTTGGCAAATCCCCCCCCTCCCCACACTATTTGCAGAATAGACCGTTCAAAATACCAATGGGAATATGTCACTCTCCTGTTTTGAACTTTTTCTCTGAGTGCTTATCATTTCTGGGAAGAAATCCCATTAAGTTCTTTGTAATAGCATCTTCCACTCCATGATTCCTATATGGTTCTTCTCTTCCACCTCATTCACCTCTCTTTTTGGATCAGTGATGTTTCAACAATACCTAAGACAAGTATGCTCATAGTTCCATGTGATTCCTGTGCCCATCCTATTATTTCTAGTTCATGTTTCCCGTCTCCTATCCCCACCCTATATATTTTTTTATGTTGATAAGCAAACTCTGTTTTCCATTGTTTCTTCTAACATTTTTCCATACCCATTCATTTCCACCATGGGGTTGAGCTTAATGTTCAGCTGTAATTCTGTAACACTCTATGTGAAACTCTAAAACTGCTATATTATACTAAAGTATATCTTTTTTTCCCTGCAAATTTGCCTTTTACCATAATGCAAGTTTCATAAGAAAAAGAGTTTACTTATCATGTTTTATTTAGCACTTAGATTTTTGCTTTGCATATTATCGGCGCTCAACTAATACGTATTTCTTGAAGAAAAATAGCCTAAAGTTTTGTAGGAGGGGGGATGTTTTACATTTAAATGACATATTTGGAGAAATATGTGTGTGGGACTAGAGAATAAGCATCTTTCAAAAAGTAGTCAACTTTCTCCACTATTTGAAGTGAAAACTCAGGCTTAACATATGGTTTCTTACAATAGATATTTAGAATGTGAAGGTTTGGGGGGGATATGCTTCTAGCAACAGATGATAGAGGATGGCTTCCAAAGCCTAAAAATGCTGTGGGGCTTTATGACCCAGGAGCCAGATATAAAATAGTCTCTAAGTGTTCCTTCCTCTTTTCCCTTCTTTGGCGTCCCAGGGAACATTGGATGAACTGTCTCTGCCCTTAGGTAGGAAGGATTTTTCTATATGGTTTACTGGCATTGCCATTCATGATTGTTGGCAGACCAATGTTAGATAGCTGAAAATTGTGTTCCCCAGGTGTTATTTGGAATCTTGGGCTCATTCACTTTAGAGAAAATGCCATTATCTAATGTAGTTTGGTTGATAAGGACTCAAGCTCTTCTGCTTATTGATCACTTGTCCCTTGGTAAGGATTTGTTAGGAGGAGATGCTGGGTAGCTGGGCATTTAATGAGATTTTCTTCAAACAGGTGTTCTTTCTATTCAGCTCTTGTAAGAGTGAGAAGGATGCTTACAAAGGAGAGCTGAGGGAAAGGAAGGCTTCTGAAAGAGCTGAAACACGAACAAATTGGACTTTGATTGTTTAGGATAGGATTACAGAAAGAATAATGGGTGAATCACATTCTGTTTGGTGGGCCATTTATTGGAATGTGAGATCGTCAAGCTGATTTTGGCTTTCCACCATCTGAAACAAAGAAGGAGAAACTTGCCATGATTAGTACTTAGATATCTGCTATGGTTTAAGGCCTGGGCTCTGAGTACCCTGAGAAATTTGTACCAGAAATAGATGAAATGCTAACTCAATATGAGGTTTTGGCTCATCACATTGAAAGTAATTTCCCAAGCACTTTGCAAAATTACTTGGCACATTTTGGCTGCGAACTAAGAAAAAGGAATTGCTATTGGTCCAGAAATCTGGTTTGTATAAGAATCTGAATTTCTACTGGAGTAATTTTCTTCCTGGACTAATAACCTTTGAAAGAGGGGTCATGAATCATTAAGGCAAATGTGAGCCTAATAGCCTGTGTAACTGGGAATCCATTTGGCAGAATAGCCTTTGGATGCTCTTTGTGGATGTATTACTAAGGTTCAGGGATCAAGTAGAAGTCAGGTTGCTGAGTTTAGATGCCTCTGTCAGATTTCCAGAGAGCCTATATCCAGTGTGCAAAAGAAGACTAGAAAGAGGACTCTATATGTACAGTATATGTAGACAGATGCAAACATATTATGTGTATACAATTTTCTGCATAGCTATTGTCCTTCATTTTACATGTGTGGAATCCTAAACTAGAAATTGTTAAGTATGTCCATGAATCCTATCCCAACTCTATCTATGGGTGCTATTTTTGTACCAATTTTAAAATGAAAAAAAAAAAAAAAAATTTTTTTCAGAGAAATATTTTCCTAAGTCACATGGTGAGTACATGTTATAGGTTAAATTCTTTTTTAGTTTTGCCTAAATCTTGAGACTAATTTTTATTAACTAAAGATATCTTTCACCAGATATCTCCACCTGCAGCTATGCTGGGTATTAAATCATGCATTGCTCTGTTTAAAATTAGCTTTAATGAGAACGCTTGCTCACCAGTATCTAAGGTAATGAAATTGTGTGATAGTAGGTTTTCTTCAGTTATGCTCCAAAAATTGAATGCATATGACCAACACATGTTATGAAAACTCAGAATTAAGGCCCTGCTATTGTGAATATGATTATACGAGGACTGTGCAGAAAGTACCCAGCTGTGCAACCATTTTCATTATATTGACAATGGCTGGATTTTTTTCCAGACAGCCCTCATATAAGTATCTTATAAAATGCTATATCATGGGGAAGCCAGGATGGCTCAGAGGGTTAAGTGCTTGCTTTGCAGCCCCAGGGACTGAGAATCAAATCCTGATCCTGGCCCATGCTGTCTCATAGGCTGAACTGGGGTGTGTTTCCCATGCAGGAGGCCCCCAGCCCAGTTCCCACCCCGCATATTCCCTGCCTACCTGTGTGGAATGAAATCATGTTGGACAACTGATGACATACAACTATGAAGACTGCTCTGGGCCCTCCCCCATCTCTCTGTCTCTATCTCTGTCTCTGTCAAAAACAATAAAATAAATCTTAAAAAAAAAATGCTTTATCACATTTATCTGAAAAGTAATATGCTAGTAAACCATAAATATCACCCCTATGTCATTCTAGCTTTAAATAATATTGGAAAAATAATATAGAAAAATTTTGAGGGGACCAAGTTAGTTACATATATACCTTAATACCAGCTATGTGCAAGGACTTGTATTTAAACTCAGTAAAATTTTATTTGGGAGATTTTTGTTTTTTTCACCAGGCAATTTCCCTTCATGTCTAAATGAAAGACACTAAGGTAAGGAAAACAAGCTTTATTTTGACTCAGACATACTATTCAGAGGATTTCTTAACAGACAGAGCCTAACATTGTTTTGAGCTATTTGAAGTGAAAACAAGCATAAATTTTGTTCTGGGTTCTTCTCCTTTTGGTAACTGGCTTCTATCATAATGCTTTATTTCACCTGAATGTTTTTCTCATGTTTGGTGATCAATCATAGTCTCAAGTGTGTTCTCTCTTATACATACCCCTTTTTTTAGCTGCTCTTTTTTAAATATGTGGTTCTAATTCAACATTTTTCTCTATTTGGTTATGCCGTAAGATGCTTAAACCAAGTTTAATTCTAGTGAATAATAGCTACATTGTTGAGTGCTTAGTCTGTAGCACACAAGAGACAAAAGGGTAGCTTTCCACACATGGGCTTATCTGTCCAGTAATAAACCTCTCATGCAAGCCGGTGAATGGCATTTTAAAGGTCAAGTTTTATGAAAGTGCAAACCACATTCTTTGAACTGCCTGATCACTTTCTAAAAAGGCATCTACTGGAGTGGAACTCCTATTTTCAAGGTAGCTGTGCCTGCATGTAATTTATGTAACTCCTATGGGCTTTTGAATGATATCCTTTTATAAACTTTCATTTCTCTGTTTTCTCTCATTACTAAGGCTAATGTTGAAGTGACCACACTTTATTAACTAAGAATTATGTCAGTCAGAAGGCAGGCAATCCCTTTGGTAATTGAGAGCACAATAAAAGTAAATACTCTCTGTTATTGTGAGGCTGGGGAGTGGAAAGAAAGTTATAAACTGAACTCCAGCATTGGAAAGTTATTCCCTGAGAAACATCAATCAAGAAATAACAAGAACAAAGAAGAGTCAATTTTCTTCTTTTTTAAAGATTTATTTTATTATTTTTGACAGAGACAGAGAGAGACAGGGAGAAGGAGGAGGGCTCAGAGCAGCCTCCACAGTTCTATGTCATCAGTTTTAAACATGGTTTTGTTCCACACAGGTGGGTGGGGGCTGCACAAGGTGAAAACTGGGCTGGGGGCCTCCCGCATTGGAGGCACACCCCCTCAAGCTAGAGGCCAAATGGAAGGTGAGGTGAGAACCAAACTGGGGCCCTCCGGCATAGGAAGCACACCTTAGTTCAGCATATGGGTCTGCATGGGCTGGGGCCTGGACTTGATTCTCAGTCCCCGGGTCTGCAAAGCAAGTACTTAACCAACGAGCCATCCCGGCCTCCCCAAAAGAGTCAATTTTCTTTTCTCTCTTTATTCATGATGTCTATAAACTGAAAATGTTTTTGGAGATATTAAAGTAATTAAAGAGGAAGGCTATTAGACTTGGGTGGCTCTAATGCCTTGGTGGTCTATGTAAGCAAGCCAAGACCTAAGCCAGAGTCAATTCCTATAAATGCACTTATATTTAAGAAAAATTAATTGAAGAACAATGAATTATGAACAGCTAACGAGGCTTTCCCAAATAAAGCAGCTGCTTAGTCTATAGATAACCAGTGAAGTTATTTCCTTGCTTTACTGCTACACATACTCTTTGAAAGCCTTCCTCTAGCTTCTGTCTGTGGATCTCTGAGGCCATTTCTGGTTTGTTGCTGCCCAATTAGAACCCATGTTTACCCACATAAGCTCTTGAAAATTTTCTTGTACCCATCAGTTTATCTTTTAACAGAATCATGATTTGGATAAAAATTTAGAAACAAATCCTTGTAATAGTAAAGTACCCACTTGATTTAATTCATGCTACTAGTCAGTAACCAGAGGCCTAGGGTCCTAAATTCTAGAAAGGCAAATTGATTTAACTGACATATTTACAATAAGAAAACGTAGGGTGGAGCTGTGGTTTAGCTATGTAGAGATACAGAAATCATTTGGCACCAGATTTCTTTACGATGTGTTAAATGGTGGTATTTGTCAATCTGAAAATTGCACACTGGACAGTTTGCTTTCAATAGCACTATGATCAATGTTTTGAAGAGACACCTAATTAAGGTTAAAGAAATAAACTTTACCTGACCAGTAGCACCTCCACTGTACTCTGTAATTCTATGAGAAAATATTATTGCTGCAATTGAAGCTGATTCAGGGTTGAGATTATGATCAGATGAACTGAGGAAACAGTCTATACCTGTTGTTGTCACCTGAAGACTCAGGTAAGAAGGAGGCTCATTTAAACCTGACCCCTCTGAGTCACTGAGAGAGACAAAAATACCCAGTATTGGCCCAGAGAAAGGGCAAATGGCTTGGGGACAGCTAGATAAACAAGGGGGATCCTTTCTGTTTACTCTTCTTATTGGTGGGCAACCAAGCAGAGCTGTTACATCATGGTGAACGGGACTTGGAGAAGTATAAGGAGAGCATCCAGTTTCCTCCTGTGATTGGATGCATACATGGGCCCAAAGATTTCCAGATCCTCACCCCTGGAACCTGCAAATGTTACCTTATAGGCAAAGGAGTTTTGTAGATGTGATTTGGAAATGGAGAGATTATACTACCCAACAGAAGGCCCTGGGATGGAAGTGGAAGGAAGTAGTCAGAGAAAGAAAAGATGCCATAGAGCTGGCTGTGAAGATGTAGAAAGGGGTCATGAGCCATAGGATGGTAGGAATATAATTCTAGAAGCTCAGACTGGAAAAGGAAATGAGTTCTCCTCTACAGCCTTCCGTGGGACTATGGCCACTGACATCTTGACTTTAGCTTAGTGAAATGGATTTCAGACTCCTGTTTGTCTAGAATTGCAAGAGAATAAACTTGTGTTGTTTTAAGTTATTAAGTGTGCAGTAATTATAGCGGTAACAGAAAACTGGTGTGTCACTGACAAAGAAGCTGACATTAGAGAGCCCTCCACCCCACCCCTTAGGAATTCTGCAATACTCACTAATTCTAATCCTGACCACAGGTGGGCCAGGACTTATGTCAAATAGAAAGGGGCGGGGAGGTCGGGGGTGGGGGGGGGAGGGGGCGTTCAGTGAATTTTAAGCACTCAGATTCTCCATCAAAATCAGTTTGTGCTGAAGTATTTATATGCTCAGCATTCAGTTTGCTGCAGTTTTTTTTTTTGTTTTCCTTTGCATTTGTTTTTACATTTTTGTTTTTTTACCTTCCTAACTCAAGATTATGTTTCTTTAGCTGTAGATGAAGCACAGAGTTTGAGAAATTTCCTGTTTCTTAGCAAAAATATATGATTTGTGAGCAAGCAAATTTAAAATGTGTGAGTGACCAGTCATGAAAGAGTTGTGCGATGCTGAATTTGCAAGAAATGGATGGACTGTCTCCTGGACCTTCCCCATTGCCGTTGATACTCTGATATGAGTGAAGGATCATTCTATCCATCAATTAATCATTTTAAATAAAGGTTTATTTTAGTTGAAACTGCATTTTCTTGCTTTTTGTAGAAACCTGTAATCTAAAAAGTATATATGTATATAGAAAAGTTTATATATGTATATGTATGGATGAATCTTAATATACCATGAATACTATCAATTATTATTATCTGAATGAGTTTTCAGTGACAGGTATTCTCCATAAGATCTTTTTTTTTTCTGATTATAATTATAGTATCTTTCCTCCAGCATTCATATTAGATATGGACCAGTTGGTATTACAATAAAATTATGCTCATAGAACTGTATTTAATAATCACTACTGGTATAGCTACACCATTTTGCCTAATAATAAAAAATATGTTTAGTCAGTAACTTTAGGTATAGACTCAAAAAATTCAAAAAAAATTTAGAGATAGAATTTAAATGATATTAGCTGTATACTATAGCTGCACATTATAATACATAATTTTTATCTATGAAATCACTGAAAGGACTTGAAATCATTTTTTTTGTAATAGTCCACACATAAACATACTTTGGATCATTGTATAATTAGCCTTTCTTTTGCAAAGAATTAGTGCCTAGAATGATCTGGATAGTATATTTAGAAGAAAATATACAAATGGTTCAAACTTAAGACACTAATGCGCATGGGCCAATAGGACCAATACATCCTGTTACTTCTGATGATGTGCTTAGAGTCAAGGCTGCATAGACACTTATGTATTTGCAGAAAGGAGAGGGTACTGAAAGTTGCTCCATATTTTCTCTAACTCCTACCAGAAGATGAAATGGATGGAATGGCTGTAGCTTGGATTTGACATTATTTTCCTATTGTAATATTAATGAAAATGGAAAGTGTGAGCAAGCTGAAGGCAAGTTGCCTCTTTTCCACCTGTGATCCAGTGCCCTGGGGAAATGGTCTGTTCTGGTCACATCACCATATCATGAAACGAATATCCTCTCATGCCTGGTGGATGTGATCACTGTCAAGCTGTCTTCCTGTTTTAAATTCAGGGCTGTATTTCCTGGAAAACTTCCTGGTGAAAACACTGTCCAAAATGTTCACACAGACGCTTCTGATTTAGACAAATTCATTTATATCATGCAGTAGTATCATAATTGCTGTTTTTAAAAGATTTATTATTTGAGAGAAGGTGAGACAGAGATAGAGAGGGCCCAGAGCAGTCTCCATAGTTAAACACCATTAGTTGTGACATAGTTTCATTTCAGACAGGTGGATGTGGGGTAGCACTGGGTGGGAACGGAACTGGGGGCCTCCCGCATTGGAGGTGAGAATCTTTGCCACCATCTGGGTGGTTACAGTTGCGCCACAGTTTAGCAAATGTGTTCACAACTAGGATTCAACCCCTGGACCTTGCAGTGGCAAGGCAAGCGCTTGACCTGCTGAGCTATCCCTGCATCCCCATAATTGACTTTTTGTATCAACTCATTCAGTGTCATTGGTACCTAGCATTGTTGTAGTCTCTATGGAAAAGATGAATAAACAAGTATTTAAATTCATCCCGTTAGGAAATTTGTCTTTAGGAGTAAAAAAAATTTTATGCATGTGAAGAAGAATTTAATGATACAAATTGAAAAAGCCTCCACATGAGTAACCTTACTTCTCTTCTCAGGAACTGGTCTCTAAGTTCCTCTCTATACTTAAGCAATATGAACCTTATTTCTTTTTAAATTCTCTTAGCTTTTTCCACTAGATTCTTTGCGTCTGCTTTTCTTCTGCTGGAATCCTCTTCTTCACTCCTTTCCAATTCATTTAATTAACTCCTTCTCTTTATTTAATCTCAGCTGAAGTATTCCTTGATCTGTGAATTTTTCCATGATCTCCCCACGTCCCCACCTATTTTATCTTAAAACTATGTAGCTATCTATTTTATCTTGTATTTCAGCTTGTCATGAGATGTTGATGAGATTTAAAAAGAATTATGTCTGTTTCTGTCACAAGATTATAAAATACGTAGAAGTAGAGACTGAGTGTATTTTATTTCCATTTGATTCTAAGCCCCTTGCAAGTCCATGGCTAGGGGTAGATAATTCATAAATATAGGTGGAATAATTGAAACCCAGTAGTGTTATGAGAAGTTGGAAGGTAGAAGTTGAGTTCATGGGGCCCTGAGGTGATCTAGGATGAAGAGGCATGCTTCGGTAAAGAAAGCATGATTTTGGTTTTTTAGGCTTAAAAAAAGATACAGGTGAGAAGATTCTCACAGTAGTGGGGCAGCAGGTAAAGTATTTAAACACACAGACTGTGGAGTTAGAAAGCTTTATTATTTTTTTTTTTTTTATCTTTTCACATTTATAGAGAGAAATTATCTTTTTGTCTTCAGTGCATAGTTATTTCTATTTTACTTTTTGACAGATAGAGAGAGAGACAGAGACAGAGACAGTTAGAGAACCGAACTGTGGGAACTCCCCAGTTCAGCA
>PVKE010005347.1:9862-59516 GCA_004027555.1 Craseonycteris thonglongyai
GTGCATAGTTATTTCTATTTTACTTTTTGACAGATAGAGAGAGAGACAGAGACAGAGACAGTTAGAGAACCGAACTGTGGGAACTCCCCAGTTCAGCACGTGGGTCCTGCCTGGGCCGGAGCCGGGATTCGATCCTCGGTCCTCATGGCCTCAAAGCGAGCGCTCAACCCGCTGAGCCGTCCCGGCTTTCCCCCAATGTCGTTTCTAACTCCTTGTCTCTTTACTCTCCTTCAGGTATACGGATCCCGTCCCAAAGCCAGGTCAGTGTACTTGAAAACAGATCGTCTCCCGGCTGAGCCTTGAACTTGACAGAAGCCCCAGGATGGACACCATGATTGCAGTCCCCGGGGGATGAGAAAAGCTGCTGTTTTAAGCCATTCCGTTTTATAATAAATCGTTATACTGCAGTCCATGACTGACTCCCTCCCAGAAGGTAACTTCTGACTCTGAATGAAAGTTCAGGCCTGAGTATTCTCTCAGGCTGTGCTGGATGATTCTGAGAACCCTGGACACACAGCTGAGGAGCTGTGGCTATGAGAGCCATCTTTCTGCCTAGTCATGGATGAATCCCAGGCCATGGGCCCTCCTACCCTCCTTCCTAAGTCCTAGCCTGTTCCCGAGGCCCAACTCCACAGCTTACAGCTCACCTGCTCCTGCCTTTTAGGACCCCCCAATCTCTAGCTATATTGGTGTCTCACTGTTATATTTTTTTGAAAATTATTTGTACAACTTTCATGAATCATGAGATGTCAGCTTATGTTCCCCAGTTTCAGCTATCTCCTGTGGAAATGAAGACTTCTACTTTCAGAAATACTTCAAGTTTTTTCTTTTTTCTTTTCTTTCTTTCTTTCTTTTTAATTTAACCTGTCGTTCAGGTTCAATTCACCTACTTAGAAAAAGTGATTCTTAACAATAAAGGTGAGTGAGAGCTTCACTTGGCAAAAGAAAAAAAAAGTGCAATATTTTTCTTGTCCTTTGAACTGAAACTATTTAAGGCAATCATAATGCTTTGTAATAAAAAGAAAAAATTAATGTTATCTGAGGCATTATTTAAAATGCTGCTTTGTTTCAAGTTCCACGATTTGAGATACCTGACCTTGCTGTTTCTTTCCTACCAAGGGAAGAAAACTGTGACAAGTTAAATAAAAGAAGTCATTGTAACAAGTCTATTATAAAGAGGATGTGGAAGGTTCATCTCATGGAAGCGTTTGTGTTCTTCGTGATAGACGTGCAGTAACAGTGCTTTGTTTATCTAATTTTGGCAGGCTGTAAACAATTCATAATCCCATGAGGAATATTTTTCTGGCTCCTGAACACATCAGGAAAGAAAAATTGACTATCAATCAAAAAATGTAAATTGTGATCCAAACTCAGTTCCTAATTAGCACGTGCCCATAGGCAGCCTCATTCATTTTCTTGTTGGCGTGATAAAAACATTATTGCACAGGGTTATGGAGAGAACTAAATGAGAGACTACAAAGAAAGCACTGAGCACAGAGCATATGATACACACACGCAAAAAGATAGTTTTTAACATACAGAAGCTGTTTGAAAATCATGTTCGATTTTCGAGATAATGAAAATTCATTTTATAGTCTCAGGCCCGGTGTCCTCACTTTTACAAATAAGGGTCTTCAAACAACAATACAAAACTCAGTCTAATTGTAACCAACAGGCAAAGGGATTTTTTTATGGTTCTTCCTAAATTCATTTGACATTTGTCAAAATAGAGGTTCAGTAACTCTATAAACTAGAATCAATTCTGTGTGGATTAAAGTTTAAAAAAATTGACCTGTAGAAGTACTGGAAGAGCTAAACATTATAGGTAAGACGCACGAGAAAACTCGGAATCACGGCGGGAACTGGGCAGACTGGCCAAGGTCCTTGGGACCGTGAGTTTTCTTTTTGCCTAAAACACCCTAAATTAGGAGCCGGAGAAACCAGCAACCCCGAAATGTCAATGAGAACAGACAAAAGAGCCCCAAGAAACGCCTGCTCTTTCTAAACCCAGAAAGGGGCGGCCCGCCCAGACAGAAAATGTGTAGGCAGCAACTAGCTTATTGCAGCACGACAGCATGAACGAGGCGCGGCTGCTCCTGCACCCCATCAGCAGTGGGGGTGGCGGGGACACGACGCCCACCCTATAGGAGTGGGACTCCACTGAGATCGCTGAGTGGAGAACTAGGACTTTCCTATGCACCTGGTGGTGACAGGAGCCTCCTTATTACTCCCTCACGACAGGAGGCCATGTGGGGGCAGTAACAGGGGTCTTCCTCTCTCAGCTGAGTGGTGTCAGTCGAGGTCCAGTGCGAAGCCTTAACGTCCACTCCTGCCAGCAGTCATAAGGCGCCCTGACCCCGAGGGTGCCCGTGGAGGCTGAGTGGGGAGCCTTTTCCCTCTGTGGTGGCAGCAGGGGACGTCTCACTTCCTCAGCCAGTGCAGTGTCAGGGGAGCCAGCAGTGTGGACTGAATCTTGTCCCCTGTAGTCATATGTCACACCCCTGGCCCCCGGACCTGGGTCTGATTCTGGTGGCTCGGAGTCAGCTAGCGTGGGGACAGGAGAGTGGCAGGAGATGTATAGCAGAGGGGACCACAGTCCTTTCTTCCATACTTGGGGCCGTTTGTAGTGTTCTCTCAGCTAGAAAAGGCTCTCTAGCCTGGTCAAGCATCTACATTCTCGCCCTTTTCGTGCAGCACTTTGTGAATTTGATAGACAACTACCCCCCACCCCATTCCCATTTTCCTAACAAGGACTCTGCACTGTGGGCTTCCCCAGCTGTCCTTGCACTGTGTCCCCTCAGCTCCGGCCCTGAGGCCCTACACGCCTGCAGACCCCATGAGCTGGGCCCCAGAGATGGGAAATGGCCCCAGGGACATCGAGAGCAGTGCTAGGAAACGAACCCTCTTTCTTCTGTAACCAGAAGAGGCCATGGGGAAGGCAGTGTGCCCCTCTGAGGTCTTGCTGTTGGTCTCACCTGTGCCCTCTCTCGCCCACATGCCTGTTCCCACGTCGTTTGTCCTGGACCTCTTACGTGCACTTGGGCACCGCGGTGTAAGGCAATGGGCCCCCCACCTGCCTTCAGGCTCCCGGGCAAGGAGCGCTGGTGGCTCCGTCCTCCTCAGCTGCCTCCTCCCGCAGGTCAGAAGCAGGATGCTTGACCGCAGAGCCTTCCCCCTTCTGGTGGGTCGTACTGCTGAGGATTCGAGGTGGCAGGGGAAACGGTGGCGCCGTCTAACGGCCTTTTTAGAGAATTTTTAAGATTTATTTTTATTATTCTAGACAGAGCAAGACAGAGACAGAGAGAAGGGGGAGGGCCCAGAGCCGTCTCCATAGCTGTATGTCATTAGTTTTCGATAAAGTTTCACTCCACAGGTGGGCGCGGGGCTGCGCAGGGCAGGATCTGGGCCAGGGGCCTCCCACCTGGGCAGCACACCCCAGTTCAGCATATGGGTCCACGCGGGCCGGGGCCGGGATATAATCCTTGGACCCCGGGGCTATAAGAGGAGCACTTACCCCGCTGAGCCATCCAGTTTCCCCCCCACTGGCCTTTTTAATTCCTGGTTCTACCACTGACTAGCTGCTTATATTTGAGCAGGTCACCCCCCTACTCTAACCCCCTTATCCGTAAGGAGAGAGGGCTCCATCAAATGGGTGATGCACCCAGCATGGCCCGGAGAATGCTGATGTGCTGTCCCCCAGCGGCTTCTGGATGACAAGCCTAGGCTCACAGCTGTTGAAGTAAAAACATTCCCTGGCAAACAAAGAAGGTTCATTCTCGTCTCTGGAATTTTCAGTTGCCTCTGAGAAGGACCTTGGGCTTCTCTGTGGTTCTCCTTCCAGAGAAAACACAAGAGAGGGAACACCCGGGACATGTGTGGACTCCTGGCTCGCTGCTCCCGGTGCAGTCGTCTTTCGTTCGCCTCTATGAGAAGCTCTTGTCCTCCTAGCATCGATGTCTGCACTGAAACACATTTCTGTTCTTAAACATCCTCAGACCTGGGGGAGCGTGTTCTAAAAAACGGGAGGGATAAACTCCCCATATCACCTACATATATGAGAGTTAAAAGAAAACAAAAAAAAAAAACCAAAAAAAACAGACACCCAACCTGCCAGGATTCATCTGGAAATGGCAATAGGCCGCCTCAGGCTTTTTAAAACATCTAATTTGTAAGTGATCTATTTTTATAAAGGGCAGAGAAAGGGGTGGTGGTGGGAGGTGTACAAGCTCATTAAAACGTTCACAAAGATTTAATGAGGATGGATTGCCTTCATCGTACAGTCGATGAGACAGGGGTTCAGGGAGATGAAGTAACTTTTTCAAGGTCACACTGCATGTTAATAGGGAACTTGGAATACAAAGCTACCGGTAGCTTTCTCTAATAGTAAAGCTCGTGTTCTCAGTTCTCAGCACGGGCGTCCCAGTGACACCCACAGGAATACAGAAGGCTGCTTTGAGGATGAGAAACAAAACAAGACAGAAAACAAAGACTCTTTCAAGTTTTAGGCATAGAGGAAGCAGGGACACGGTAAAATAACAACAAAAACATCCTAAGAGACCAGGCCTGAAGGACAATCATACAAAGAGGTCAAATGGGCTTCAGGTGGTCGGCCCCTCCGACCTCTACTGCGTCCCAAATTCAATGTCTTCTCTGTTACATGTATGATTTGGAATCACTTGAAAGTCTCCTCTTTTAAGCATAGAAAGCATTCTAAGGGGCAACTCAAGGCTCTACTTCATGCTTCGAAGTCATGGAAGGGTCACCTGTGTAGCCATTGCTTTGCCCCAATACCTGAGGTGAAACTGGGAGCAGACAGAAGATGTCTAGTTTGGGCTTTAGCCTCAATGGTCACTGGGAAAGGATTTCAGGTGTCAGGATTTTTCCAGTCCTTATTTGTTTTTTTTAAAGACTTATTTTATTGTTTTGAGAGAAGGTGAGAGAGAGAGAGAGAAGTGGGGAGGGCCCAGAGCAGTCTCATGGTTGTACATCATTAGTTATGACATGGTTTCATTCCACACAGGTGGATGTGGAGTCACACAGGGGGGAAACCCAACTGGGGGCCTCCTGCAGGGGAGGTGAGAACCTCAGCATATGGGGTTGCACGGGCTGGAGCTGAGAATCGAACCCCTGACCTTGCGATTGCGAGGCAAGCGCTCCACCGTTTAGCTGTCCTGGCATCCCCGTTCTGTCCTTATTCCATGTGATTGTCACTACAAACGTATGCAATCAACAGAGTATTCTCCCATGACATTGAAACTTATTTTTCTGTTGTTTAAGTACCGTATTTTTCACTCCATAAGACGCACCTGACCTGCCTGGATCCGCTCTCCTTCCATGCAGTCCCTGCTTTCTGATCTGGCGGCAGGCTCCCCCACGGCATCATTAAGGTCCCCAGCATGCACTCTTCTTTGCAGTATTCGCTCCATAAGACGCACACACTTTTCCCTCCACTTTTTGGGGGGAAAAGTGCATCTTATGGACTGAAAAATACGGTAATTTGTATTGAGTACCTTCTCCAGGCTAAGAACTTTTAAATGAAAGCACATGTATATAAATTAATGTAAATTACACCCTATAACAGATTAAAAAGCTGAGGCTCACTGAGGGTAGACCAGTTGTGCACACATAAATACTAAGTTACAGAGCAGCGACCAGGATCCTAGTACTTGGCTCTTCCCATTAGGTCAGGGGTTCGCAAACTTCTTTTAAAAAGGTTCAGATAGTAAATATTTTAGTCTTTGTGGGTCATACTGTCTCTGTCACAAATACTCAATTCAGTCCTTGTAGCTTAAAAGCAGTTCTAAATAACTTATAAGGAATGAACATAGCTGTGTTCTACTAAACCACTGTTTACAAAAAATGGCAGTGGGCCAGATCTGGCCTCTGGACCAGATTTGCTCGCCTGCAGTAAACTCACTACCTTTGTTCGTGTCGCGTCAGCATCTTTAGCGAGGTCTTCACATTTGTCACAAGTCACTTTCCCAACCCAACATCAAGGCACCTACTTGCCTTTCCGCCTTTCGTTGCTGACAGTGTGGCTTCATGCAAGAATCTGAAATCAAAATCA
Organism: Craseonycteris thonglongyai; assembly: GCA_004027555.1. Classification (NCBI taxonomy): domain Eukaryota; kingdom Metazoa; phylum Chordata; class Mammalia; order Chiroptera; family Craseonycteridae; genus Craseonycteris; species Craseonycteris thonglongyai. The sequence goes on from PVKE010005347.1 coordinate 15,930, forward strand.
GGACTGCAGCTGATGTGGAATGTATTACGGCCGCGGAAGAGCAGGCATGTTGACTCCGAAGAAGAGGCGGCATGATTGTGCTGAGAGAAGCCTGGGCAGGACTCTCCGAAGGGCTCCCGTTGGCAGCAAGCTCCAGTCGTCACATTCTTGGAGTGAAGGAGGAAGAGCCACGTGTGCTCACATCTCGTAGGGGATGTTGGGGACCTTGGTGCTCAGATTTGGGACCCAGCATCACACAACATGAAAAATGGAGAACCAAACCAGGAGTCCAGCATCCCTCAGGAAACACGCCAAGTTCTGGAACCTTCTCCCCTTGCACAAGTGTCTGCTCCATGTATGCACAAAAGGCAGTGTCTGATTAGACGGGTTTGCCCCCACCCCTCTGGAGGATCCTCGTTGTACAGTGTGCTCTACAGCGTACCAGGGACCGTTGGAGGCACAGCGATATGTCAGTAAACAAAACAAAGCCCCTGCTTTCATGAACACTTAGCTGAGGGAAGGGAAGACAAAGGCAGAATAAATCTATAATGCTTAGATAAAGGAGAAAAATGGGGGAAAGGAAATGGATTACTGGCAGAAAATTTTAGATGAGATGATTAGGGAAAAAACCCTTTTTTCTGAGTGATATTTGTGCATGAACTTGAATGCGATGAGGGAGGGAAACATGCGTATACCCGAAGGCAAAGCATTCTGGGAAGAAGGAGTAGCACATGCAAAAGCCTGAAAATGGGACCACGTCTGGCAGTTTGGAGACAGCAAGAGACCTGTGGAGACCACAGTGACTGGGACAGAGTGAGAAGGGGGAGAGAAGTACAAGATGAGGTCAGAAAGGGGCAGAGGACCAAACCATGCAGGCTTTTGTAGATCTTAGAAAGGATTTGGGATTTATTCCGGCTGAGGCTGGTAGTCATTGGGTTTTAAAAGGAGACCAGACATGCTCTGACATGATGTTTTTAAGGTTCACCCTCGCTGCTGCCTGCTGTGTGTCCCGTGTGGTGGGGAGGATGAGGGGAAGCAAGGCTGAGTTGGGAGGGGAGCTCCATCAGCGAACTCTTACAATAGTCTAGATCAGAGGTGATGACAGTGTGGACCAGGGCAATGGCCGTGGGGACGGCGAGAGACAACCAGATTTGGGATATATTTTTCAAGTAGAGTCGGCAGAAATTACTGAAGAGCAGACTACGAGGTGAGGAGCACGTGAGGCATCAAGGATGCCTCCCAGGTATGGCGCGCTCATAATCTCTCCACCCACCTTTTTGTTCTAGCAGCTGTGGTGCTGATAAGGTGCTGCAGGTGGAGCCTGCCAGCACCCCGGCCCAGTGCCTGCACTTCGTGTCTCTTGCCTTCTGCCCCAGGGCGTTCAGCACCTGTGGAAGTCTGGAAGATCCAGCACATTCCCAGGGCAGGGGCAGCTTTGGACCAGTGGTGGTTTGAAACAGGTAGATGAGACTCACCTCTTTTGAGAGTGGCCACGGGAACCCACGGCAGTAACCAGCTCAACCAAACCGCCTCCCTCTTCCAGTTTACATTTCCCAATTGCTCACTGGTCCCTTCTCAAAACAGGCTTCCTGCAGGCAAGCCCTCACCGGAGGCTCTGCGAGAGGGAGAGAACTTAGCCCAGAGGACAGGCGTAAGAGCTTAGCTCAGGGAGGACGTAGCAAAGTCGCCTGTTCTGAGCGGAGATGGCGAGGAGGCAGTTGGATGACTTGAGTCTGGGATTCAGGCCGCAGTGGGAAGAACAGATGAGGCTGGTTGTCTTCAGGGGTCCCTGCGTTGGGAGGCAGGTGCCCCCACCTTCACAGACTCCACCCATGCAATGAGTATCCACTTCCATACCCCACTGTTTCCTGGGTGGGCGACTTCAATCGTGGACCTGAAGACGAGCTGAAGAGGAGGCGATGTCCAGTGAAAGGAGCAAGCAGAGGCGTGTTCTGTATTGGAAAGGCCGTCAGCCATTGCATCTTAGTCCAGCTCCAGCAGATCCTGGGGCCTCACCTTAGAGTGGAAGCTTATCAGAGAGCATCAGCGTGGTGCCTCTGCAGAGGGACATTGTCCTATGGGAGCCTTTTCCCTCCATTAAGATCCCCCCTGAGGTTTCAGGAAAGGAGAAAAGAAAAGCGAGACGAGAGGCAGTGGGGGATGCAGAGGGTGAGCAGCTGTGTCCCGGGACCACCTGTGACGGCCCCCGGCCTGAGGCTCCTTTGCTGAGTTGCTGCCAAGACAGGACATGACTTGTATTTCCTTTTCCATTTCATTTTCCCCAATGACAACTGCAATCACGGGGCAGTTACACAGCCCGTGGGCTGCAGAGACGCTGTGCTTGGCATGTTTTCTATCCTCATGTGGAAAATTTACCCATAAAAACATCAGTCTCACCGGCACTGTATGTGGAAACCGGCGATGTCATCCTTTGTGCAAAGGATAAAAGTTCAGCCCGGGGGACCAGTGCTAATGAGGCTTAATTGGACCAATTTGTAGTAAGCAAAGGTTTCCACTCTAAATTTGACAAGCAGCTTAAACAGATTCATTCGTTTTTTATGTTCTAGAATTTCTGTATCACAAACGGAAGGTCAAAGGAAACTTAACATTCTATTCAAAAGACTCTGGCACAGTGAATTTGTGTTATCATTTGTGTGCGTGTGTGTGCGTGCGTGTTGCATTTTTCAGAATGTTCTCATTGATGATAGAATGGTGATCTTGGGTGACCGTGTCATTCATCTCGTCAGTGAGGTCCAGGAAGGCAGATAAGATTGATCGCCTCTTGTGAAGGTCTTGCTAGTAGCTCATGGCCCCCTTTTCCTACAGAGTCAGAGAAAGACCTTAAGACACCAACACAGAACACAAAGAATATCTACAATTCACTTAGAGTTGGTTCAGGAGATAAGCCATTTGGCTTAGGGGTGGCAAATAAATTTTGCATATTATTGTTGGGTCAGAAAACTGTTGGCTTGAACGATATGACCTTTAAGATATAAAGTAGGGTAGACTTTCCTGAGCTGCACTATGTGGCCATAGTTCTGGAATTGCACCCAGGACCCTTTGAAGGAAAACCTTGTAACACTGAGTCATATTGCTGCAGGGGAGCATTTGAGGCCACTCTTCCTGAGAAGGGGGACGTGGGTCAGGACACGAGAGAGGAGAAAATGGAATAACACCTTCTTCCTTCAATGACTTTTTAACCTCAGAAATTATAGACATTGCACCCAAACATGGAAGAAGTGTGGTGCAACCAAAAATGGTTTCAGAAAAGGTTTCACAGGGCTTGTGACAGAACCGGCCCTCCATGTAGGCGGTGTCTACATCGCATCTACTTTGCTGGGGACAGCAGAATGCCCACCTGCCCTCTAATTAGTTTCCCTTCTGGCCTGATACAGTGCCTGAAATGCCCACATGAGAACCAGTTTACTGATTAAAGATGTTAAACGCCAGAAGACTCAAGATTAGAAAACGAAAATGTAGGGTACCTAAATTTATTTTCTACAAATTGATGCTTGAGGGAGTCAGAAGCAGGTCAGCTACACTTTTTAAAGTGTCAGGAAAAGACCTGGAATGCAAGATGCTTTCAGGAGGGCGGGCTAGCTTGGCATAGAAATCAGGAAGACGGTAGAGAGAAACATGGGGCACCTCCATTTACGCAGAAGGAGAGGGAAGAAAAAGAAAGGGACCAAACTGACCACTGACGGACGTGGGCACACACAGGGAGGGTGGCACAGATGAACAGCTGACAGGACGATTTGCCCTCATTCCTGGTGAAAATTCTCAAGAAGCTACAGCGTGATCGATTTCTTCTAGCGTAAGAACTGTCGTTGGCCCTGCATGCCCTAATCCGACTGCTGGGGCGATGCCGGGACAGCTCAGCAGTTAGCACTTGCCTCCCAATCGCGAGATCCAGGGTTTGATTCTTGGCCCCAGCCGGTGCAACCCCATATGCACAACTGGTAACTGCTGGGATGGCTCGTCAATGAAGGTTCTTGCCTCCCATGTGGAAGGACCCTGGTTCGGTTCCTGCCCGTGTGGTCCCACATCCACCTGTGTAAAATGAAACCATGTCACAACTTATGATGTACAACTATGGAGACTGCTTTGGGCTCTCCCCCCTTTTCTCTTTCCTTCACCTTCTTTCGAAAAACATTAAAAAAATAAAATAAAATAATAAAAATAATCCAACTGCTGGTCTTTGGCTAGCAATGCTGAGAGCCTATGGTCTGTGAGGAAGGCGCCTCCTCCCACTCTCAAAAAAGGAGCGTGAGCAGAAAGCGGGAGGCCACTCCCACAGGCTCACTAGACACCAGGCAGCAGCGCCTTCCCAGGTGTGTACACGCCCATGCGCATGATTGGCGGTGGCTTGCCTGGAGCACCTGCTCACACCCAGGGTCTCGGCACCACGTCAGCCAGGCCCACACAGTCCCCAGCAGCCAGCTCAGCTCATGCCAGGATGAGGGCAGTCCATCTGGAAGTTGGTCCCTCCCAGCATTGATGGAGCTCAGTGGTGCTTTCAGACATGAGAACCCTGCTCCCACGCATCATAAAAGGCACATATTTGGAGATAATGTGGGCCGGGCCACGCAGCTCAGAAGATGAGAATCTCAGAACTGGATTTTCTTTCCATCCCTTTGTTTGAAGGCAGCATAGAGAAAGCTACACTGCATGACTCCTGCACAATGCAGCCCCTCTTGGGTTGTCTGCAAGAGGACACATGTGGTTGTAGCTGCTGCCTCTGTGCTGTTTGCCGCACGGCCCCGGCCTGTCTCCTACTGGGCTTCATCTTTCAAAATAAATAGGTGCCTGTGCTTCTGCTTTATGCACTACTGATATACAGAGAATAAATGTAGTTACGTGGGAAAAATAATATGCATATGCATTATATAGGCAAACATGGCCAAGCTCTTGCTGTCACAAAACAGCTGACATGAGCTAGCCCTTTAAACAATAAATCATGGAACCGATTTCATCAAGAACAAGTTTTGCTTTACAAAATTGCATTCAAACTATAGGCACTTGAAATCAACTAACTATGAAAATCTGAGCATTCAATAAATTAGATTAGATAGAACTTGGATCCCATGAAATACAAAATTCCCCAAATTCGAAAACAATTTTTATTTTACCCAAAATTTTTTACAATAAAAAAATTAAAATTACCAAAGCAGCCCAATCATTCTGTGGCCTCAGCCAATGACAAAGCAAAAAAAAGGGCCAGCTAATTATGCCATAATTTGTTTTGGGGGGATGGGGGGAAGACGGGGAGAGAAGCTATGTCTGAGCAGATAAACCCAACTGTTTTAGGCTCTAAATTCCCCCACAAGGGCTTTGAGTGGAGTGGCCTAGCCAATTAACAGGCTCTTGGAAGGCCTCTCCCTGATGCATCTCAGAGAATCACCGATTTGAGATAGTGGGTGGGGTCCATCATAGACATGACATTGCTCAGGCTAAGCTGACTCTGAAAACAGATGTCCCCACAACGTCATCCCATAAGATGGAATATAGAACGCTCTTCAGTGTGACCAAGAGGTCTGCCCCATGTTCTCCCGGATTCAGCAGGAACACATGACGTCACAGGCCGCCAGTGCACCCTGCGGAGGGACCAGCCAGGGTTCCTGTCGCCTTCCACTCCCCTTCATGCCTCTCTAAGCACCCGAGCCAGAAGGAGCTGTTCGGGATCTGAGTCTCTACATTACAAGCAGGACCATGATGAAAATGACAATGTAACTAATGGTATTTACATTTTCAAAGCCAAAGTGAAACTTTTTCATGACCACAAACATTTGCTAAAGCTCCAACTTTCAGTGCAGAAAGCACCTGTCGGAGGAATTACTTAGCAAAAGCCAAGTTCCAGTCGCAGGAAGTGGAGAAGCCGTTTATGTCAGTTTTTAAGGCAAAAGCTGGGTTATGACACCAAGCGGCTAAAACATGACAGAATTGTTCCAACCAGAACTTGGGGTGAGCTGTGTTTTCAGGCCTTTTGTCTGTAGGTGTGACCAGAGCTGCTGACACTAGTAGGTTCAACTGTTTGGACCCTAAACCTCCCCGAGCCCTGCCATCCGGCCACAGCCACGCCAACAAACACAGTGATTTAATGTATTTACCTTGGATCAGTTCTGTTAAAGGAACCAATGCCCAGCGGGTCTGAAAGATACAGTCACACTAAAGGGCAGATAGAACCATCTCATTAGAAGCTTCTTCCTCCTCCCTTCCCTCTCTAGATTCTTAGGAAACTCAAACACACCCAAGTGCAAGGGTAGCAAAGATAGCTGATCCCAAAGTGCCAACATTTCTTCAAACCTCACCCGTGCTCGCCCCACTGAAAACCACGGGATGCTTGCAAATGCCTCTCAGGGCGCGAGAGCTACATCGTCACAGCTCAGAAAAGTTCTGTGAATTCTATGCCCCAGCAGGCCCTGTTTTCACCTCACCCCCAGGCTATCTGCTTGTTCTCTTCCTTAATCACACACTGACCCATGCTGACACACGCACAGGCACACACTTCTTAGCATAGACAGAGTCTTTTCAGCCTGGCAAAGCTCGTGGCAGGAGCCTCCTTGACATGCCCCCGAATTGGACTTCCTGAGGCTTCGGGCCAGCTGTGTGTCCTCCTCTAGTTTACAAGTCCTTCCTCCCGGACTGTGATTGTCCTAACCAGGCCCGTCTTAATCCTAATGCTCAGCGTATCTGCTGAACTGAACCAAATCCAACCCAAAGGAAACATTTTGATTTACAATAGGCATTTTTGCAACTCTGCTCCACAGCCCATGTTCCTTCTGTGCTAGAGGGGAACCATCCCCACCCGGCACTCCAGCCAGAAACCTGCCTATCGGCCACCCCATCTGTCACCAAGTTCTCCCTGTTTTTACCTCCTACCTCCTAGTTTGGGGGCTCATCATGGTCTCTCACCTGCGCTGTTTCAGGGGCCTCCCACCTGCTCTTTTGACTGACAACCCCACCTGCTCTCCACTCCACAACGCTCTGGTCACATCCCTCGGTGGCTTGACACTGTCCCATGGCTGCATCTGCCCTGAAGCACATCTTCCCACCTTGTGCCACCATCCACTGGGAACTGTGTGGGACAGGGTGACAGGGACACCAGCATTCCTTTCACTCGTGGATCAATTGGGTGGGACCGCAGTTGTCCCCAGATGGGCTTGCTATAAGCAGCCCTGTCTATTTATCCCAGGACCCCGACAAACGTCATCTTCTGAGTACACTTGACATAAAACCCTTTGGGAAATGTTGCCCTAAAACATAAGACCCAGGCTCCTTAGCGTGACCATGAGGCCCTCCATGCGCCATGCTGTAGCCTTTCCCATCATGCCCCACAGCTTACGTGCAGTCCACAGCTGCCTGGGTGCTTTGCTCTCCTGCTGCCTGGGACACCCTTGCTGTTTTGCTTTGTCAGACTCGGAATTATCCTGTAGGCTCATGTCTGTATGTAGATCCCCCCCGCTTCTGCCCCACGTTAATCTTTTCAAGCTGGCTGGCTGAGAATTCTTCTGAAAGGAAACCACACTGAAGACAGATCTCATGCTAGTGTTTGTCATCAACGGGGCTCATTAAATCCTATGCAGCAGCAGGTCCCCAAAGCCTGAGAGGTCCCCTTACAAGACTAAATGTCCGGGTTTTTGACTTAGGGTTGGCATCATCACCCACATTCCTGTTTCTTCAGTCTTGGCCACTTGACAATGTCATTTTTCAGAATGAAGTCCTGGATTTTGAAAAAGATTTGTACGTCTGGATTTAGAATCAGAGACAATGTGTTCCTGAGGGTTAAGTTTGGGGAGATGGCTAATTGAAACATCTTGGTGCCTGTCACCTTAGGCACTCTCCTGCTCTGACACCAGCAGCGTCCCAGTTCACACCCCTGACACTTGTCAGATCCAGAAGAACGGGAGTGAAAAAACAGCAAAGAACAGAAACTCAACAAGGACTCTGCGCACACGGTTGTTGAAAACATGAGTCTTGGCTTGATTTTATTTATGAGAGAAAAATATAATGACTACCTACTAGGTTATTTTTCTTAATTAGGGGAAAGTACTCCTGGGTGTTTACAATGTTACTATACTCTATACCTTTTTGAATGTCTGAAATACTCCACAATCAGAAAGAGTTTTCCCTCAGAATAGTTTCTTCATGTTCAACAAAAAGGTGGGAGCAGTGGTCACCTGGGTCCTTCTCCTTTTGTTTCACAGGTCATATGCTCAGGAACCAGTAAGTTATTAGGGGGGCACCTGTCACCTGAAGAGTTGGTGACTCTCCATGAGCCACCCTTTTAACAAATAATTGTTGTTGTGAGTGTCAAAAATTCATTTTTCTTCCTAGTTCAAAACTTTTAGTTCAGAGCCTTCAAACATTCTGGTTTTCACAGGGAGAGAGGCGAGAACTTACTTTTCCCGAGCATCATGGACGAGAATCACATTAGCACTTGCTCTTCATCAAGGATATTTGTCCCTCATCAAATTCAACCCTCATAGTTAAGAGCATAATCAAAGCAGGGATTCTACTCATGTAGATAGAGCCATATCACCCCATCTAGTCAGTATATCCATACATATAACCAATACTGGCTGTTGACCTGGTTTATGTATGTTAAAAGAGAAATAGAATGTTTTTATTACAAGTCACCTAACTCTGCAGGAGTTTGGCTTTGAGAACCCACTGAAAATATTATCCCATGTGAATAAAGTGGAGCCACTATCTTTGAAGCACTTGGTTAATCTCCATGCTGCTCAATCATTAGCCAAAGTCATTGCTCCATGCTGCTCAATCATTAGCCAAAGTCATTGCTCAAAGCTAGCCCGTGGTCAAAAACAGAACATGCAAACCAACTGTTTAGCTGGTTTCCTCACTCTCCCTCATCAGAAAGCTGCCTGTTTGAATTAGTAGACCTGGATCACCCTCTATCCACTCTGCCTTCTTTTGCTTCTCGAATTAGGAATGAAAAACACATAAAAAAAATGTACGAAAGTTAAGCTAAACCCAGGGAAGGTACATCACACAAACTATAATCAAGTGACTCAAATTCATGGAATTGATCCATAAGGAAGAGCCTTCATCATTCATTCCTCATGGTTGACCATGATTTAAAATGTTCAGAAAAAGGGTTTAAGTCTTATTGGGTACAGTTACTCAATTTATGGATGACTCATGAGCAGTAAATAACTACCCACCATTTTCCCTTCTGCATCATTTCCTTTCTGCATCCATCCCTCTTTTATAAAAATGAATTAGAAAGGAATTTAAAGATAATCTAAAGGAACCAGTTGGCCCTATTCCTCATTTCAGTACAGTGGGGAGTGGGCGGGGAGGGGGGGTTCAATGAGATTATAAGTGTGAAAGTGTTTGCAAACTACGTCTGTTTCCTGTGCAAGTAATCTCACTAGTAGCAGGGTGTCTAGGTTGCCTGGCTGGTGGCCCTGTCCAAACACTACCTCTTTGTTACAGAAAAATGAAAAGTGTGGCCCCAAATGCTTAAACAATGTGGACAAAGTCACAGACTTTAGCTGGGACCCGTCTCCTAAGCCAAACCTCTCTTTTCAAGTGCAGCACTGAGGCAATGCCCTGGCTGCCTTAGGTCCTAGATACTGGGGTGTTTAGGAACCAAGCATAGCAGTAACAACCACACTTCCTGGCTCCCCAGCCAGTCACTATCACACTGTGAACTTAGTGTACTTACATAACTAGAGATGTCCCAGTAACAAATGCAAATTTACCCTTTAGCTGTCATGAATATATGTTAGAGGAACACAAATGCCCTAACAAGCAATGGCAACATGCTGACTGTAAAACATTTGGGAGTTTGCTACTGTCTATTAATAACACTCTTCATCAAAATAAAGTATTGTTGGGTATACAAAATATATCTAAATAGAGCTGTCAAAAACTAATGAACCTGAAGTAGGTATAGTTTATTTATAGAGGGCACACAGCACATCTTGAAATAGAAAATGCATTGTTCTAAATCTTAAGCTTTTTATTTACTACAATGCAGAGCTTTTTATTTTTAGACATCAGTGGGTTCTTTTATTGACATTTTCACTTACTCAGCTGAAAAATAAAGTCAAGAAAAATCACATGGTGACTAATAGAAACGTATCAGGACATTAGCACAAGTATATAGACCATTGTTTGAACTGATGTCAAATCAACTGGTCAGTAAAGTCTTTCTGTCTAATAATTATGACATATAACAGTCAAACAGCATTGGACTAGGAATTCTTTAGAAATAATAAAAGGCTTTCATTTTATACATGGAATAGTCACAAAATGTAAATGGCTCATATCAACTCATTGGATGTGTCCATCCTAACTTGCTCTGAGATCCAGAGAAATAGATATTTTTTGATGTTGTGCAACATCTTTTCCAAATATCTGCTCATGTGTAATAAAACTAACATGTCACTTAGACCTCCTTAATCTCAATGTATGACATACAAGTGGACACATCCATCATAAACACATATATAATTAGGAGACTCAAGGAATGGTCAAAGATGGCAAGAAATCATTCGATTCTTTGGTTATGCTCTAGTAACAAATATATATTTCTTGGCAACTAGCCAATCAGGTTTGGAAATAATTTCAGACCATAAATGAACAAAGTCTAACAACCTATGCCTTTCTTAACACGCACCATTAGGGCCTGTCACCAATCAGTAGCCATCTCTCTCAGGCATACATTCTTTTCTTTGGAATCATGAAACACCCCTAGATAAATTCGCCCTTCTCCAGAGAAACACATTTCTCACTCAACTGCAAATCCAGATTCAAAGCTAAAATTAATGCAGGCAGGCAATTTAGGTTCTTTAGAAAACTTCCTTAGAAATGACAAATGTATGTGATGGTAAAGCCATCCAATGTGTCTACATGCTGCCTTATTAAATTAAAAACACCTGGTTTATTTATACAATGTATCCAATGGCTTACAGATTAGGATTCTAGAAACAATACATGTCTTATAGCAAAAAATATACATATAATAATCCACCTGTAGTTTATATAAATGATGAAATGTTTCTGAATATATCTATATATCTATATATGTACACATATAGACTCTGTGTGTGTGTTCTTGCAAATCAGCACACAAATACTGTAGTCCTTCATCGGCTCTTCCACTTCAGTGTCCAGGCCACCAGGTTTCAAAGTCTTAAGTTGCTGAACCAAGGTCACCGCTGAGGACAAAGGACTGGCTTGATGCACCTTCCCTTGTGGAGGACCAAGTTGGCTGGGCAGTGGCAGCCTGCAACACATGGCTTATTGCATGGACCAATCTCATTCCAGTTGTCACAGGTCTTGGCACATCCTGGACCACAGGTGTCATACACAGCACCATGCTTACACTGGGTGGCTGCGAAGAGGAGACAAAGGTGAGATGGGAAGAAATGACCTTGTGACTTCACCCGCAGCCTGATGTCCCTCACTGCACAGGCCTGCCCATAGCACAGGCTCATTGTAACAAACACCCAACATCCCTCCAACACTCTGGGAACCACCTGCCCCTTAAAACAAACAATCAAACCAACAAACAAAAACATCAAACATCCACCTGCTGGGTCAATGAACTTCAAAGTAAAAAATAAAAAGCAAAGCTTTTCATTCCTGAATAAGATAAACTATAAGGTAGTAAAGCTACAAGAAAATCTATGCGGTTATTTGGTTATTGATGTGAAATTAACTCCCAAGAGTCCCTTGAGCAACTGAGCTGTGTTGAATAGAAATATTTTCTGCAACCTCACCACTATTCAAATGTACACAATTATACACCCAGGAAACAAACAAACAAACAAACAAACAAAAAAACACCTACCAAAGGTATTGGAAATGTGTGACATATTTTAATTGTAGGGCTTCTGTGTTGAATTCATCAAGTCAAGGCAAGTTAGGGCAAGAGTAAAGCCAAACAGGGTAAACCAGATGTGTGGCTGGGAAGATGCAAGCAGAGGGCTGGCTGGGCCAGAGACCTTCAAAACGATGACTTAGCCAAATCAGTTTGCTATTTTTGTTAACTTAGAGCTGAGATGGTTTTGTCAATATTTTGAAAGTTCCTGAAAATTCATGAATAAATTTTTCCAAAAAAGAAATATAGCAAACATTCTGGAAGTTTTATGACACTCAAATAAAAAAAAAGACTTTTCTTATTTGAGTTCTTTGCCGTAACAATCAGAGAGGCCAGCCCTCATTCTCAGGAGCAGGGATACTGGCACTAGAAATTCAGATGGATTCTGGGAGAACACTGATAACAATGCAACTTCCATTTGAAGTTGCTCCAAAAAAAAATCAGCAATGATTGCAGATGATCAATGTAAATGCCTCTATTGTTGGTCATGTGGGTTGCAGAATAATACCTGGTGAAGAATCATGTAATTGTAAAATGGGGGGAAAAAATACAGAACCAAGGGGACATTCCTCTGAGAGTTTCAAATGATATAAAGCATGTGTATTTGATCACGTCTAATGAACAGCAAGTGAGAACCATAAAAGTAAATTCTATGAAGATGCCTCAAACACCCAATCCTTCGGTTAAAAATAAATAAGAAAAGAGATGCCCTCTTCAGAGAGTGGTCAATTATTTCTCATAAGTTCTTACATATTATCAGAAAACCAAGCTGCAGGAAACACAGAAATTTGAGGAATATCTGAATGGAACCAACTTTATAATACTTGGTTTTATAGTGATCATTTTCCTGTGTGGATTCAGTTCATGTCCAGGGTACGAGACTTTTCCTGGCTATTTCTGCACACCCTCCTTACCCGTTTTATAGTCCAACTATTAAACATAACCCCATTTGTCAATTTGAGTGTGCCGTTTGTTTTCTGCCTGGATCCTAACTGATAGAATAACAAAGCAAAACATTACTTACTACCCTTTAAGATGACATTTCCTAATGTTGCCTCCAAGATGGAATTTTATTAAGTTGTTTCAGCTTTTCATCATTTAATCCTGTTCCTTAGGCTTCTAGGGATCTCTCATAGCTGAGCCAGTCCTGAAGGCCTGTCCTCTGCCTTCCTCTAGTGCCGTTATCTAGCTCGGTAAATGTCATTAGAATTTATCCCGCCTTTCCCCCTCTCTCTCTTGTCTGGATTATGATGCCCCTCAACTGTATGCTCAGCATTTGTGGCCCATTTCTAGCCTGTATCTGCAACATGAAGTTAAACTCATTGGTTTCCTTGTCTTCCCTTCTACCCACCAATTAAATCTGGTTGAAGACAGTGAACCATGGAGATCTGGGTTCTTGGGGGGAAAAATCTTTGTCTTCTGTGACCAAACTTCTGGCACAGGGCCAAGCCCAGAGGAGCGGCTTAATAAATGTGTGTGCCTGTTGGATGATGATTTAATCTTAATGACGTTCAATCCATCATCACATTTCCCAGTGTGGATTGCATTTGGCTGGTCTTGAATTCATTTTCCACTCTGTTGCTTCTAGGACTTTACCCTTCAGGTACTTCCCAGTCTTGCAAAGATCCCTTTAGTATAAAAACTGCAGAATTTCCTCTTTACCACCACTTTGTTTCCTTTCCCCTCATTTTCTTACTGACATCTCTTCTTCTCTCTGGCCTCTCAATTCTTTTTTCTTTTTTTTTTCTCATTCTACCACTTAATTCTGAATGCTCTTCTGTGACATCTCACCTTTGACTATGGAACACTGATACTTCCCTCCCCTGCCCCAGGAAGAAAGTAGAGTGTACACAATGAAGAACTGCTAGAAAAAAAAAAAGGGGGTCTTTTTACATACAATTACCATCTCCATTTCAATTCCAATGAAGTCAATAAACATCCACTAAGTATCTGCCATGTGGCTGGCATCCTCTTAGGCTAAGGAATCGAATGGGGATCAGATCTCATTTGTGACCTGCAGTTACAGAAGCCTGGGTGACAACAGAACAGGTGAAAGGGACATGCACACAGCCTCTTACTAACGTGCAAGATGTACCGCATAGGAAAGTGAAAGCCAAGTGCAGTGGGAACGTAAGAGAGAGACATCAAGTCCATGTGAGGGCAGGAAAAGGGAGATTGAGAGAGACTTCAGAGATCAGATCCCACTTAAGTCTTGAAAGGTGAGTCAATACTGTGCAACAGACAATGGCAGGAAGTTTCCCAAGCAGAGAGCCAAGGCAGGTGTGTGGCCACCCACTAGCTGCTGTGGCTCTCCTGGGAAGGCGGGGTCCTTGATGGGTGGAAGGAAGCATGCAATTCAGGGTGGAGAGCAGGAGACAAAGGCAGACAAGCAGGCTGGGGCTGCAAGGTTAAGCAAAGGGGCGTCTTAGAAGGGTCATAACTGGGCAGGTGACGTGATGGAATCCACCTTCAATTCAGCAGAACTTTTAGACGAACCTAGAACGTTCATACTGACTTGGAACCTGTTTTACCTCCTTGGGCATCCAAATTTTTTCCAAACTTATAAAAGGCAAATGATATATATATATATATATTTTTTTTTAAGCATAAATGTGATTCAATCTGCCCATATGCATTTGAAAAGAACCCATTTGGTTTAATATTTCTGTTTTTACAAAACCAGAAGCCAACTGAAGTGGTTAGAGTTGGCATGTACGAGAATGTGTTCTTGAAGCACACTGTGGCAACTGTGTAATGCATACAAGTAGCATTCCGTGTTAGTTTAGGAGGTAACCCTGTTGGCTTTATCGGTGAGTTCAATCGGCGTGGCTCTGTGCCCTCTGAAACTCAGCTGTCTCCACGTCCCCCACTGGCAGCTGAAGGTCACAGTTTGGACTTTATTGCCTGTACTTTCACAGGAGGCATCCAGTCAGCCAGGAAGAGCTCAGGGTGTGAGCAGGGCAGCGAGGCTGCAGCAAAGGGGCTAGAGTCATCTGAAGTTTGCAGAGTGGAACAGGGTGGAACAGCTCGGGGGACCCAGCACACATCCAAGACACTGTGGCAAGACACGCGCCACTTGAATATCCCAGCACCTTTCCCACCTACACAATATATCACTGACATTGCAGGGACAATTAGTGTCCTCTATAGGCAAATGGCAGAAACTCTCCTAAGAAGGACACAGTACGACACAGAAGCAGAATCCTAACAGAATTATAGGGTCCAATGGTTCTGAGTCACAACCATCGATCATAAGAAAAAAGTGAATAGAAAATTATATTTAACAAATATTTGGATAAATTAGTTGATGCTTATGTAAATATATGAGTTAATATATATTCATACTTAAATGTAAATTTTCCACATGTCTGTGTTCTCATAATGATTAAGAACAGAGGCTATTAAGGCAAATTGACCTAGATTCAAGTCCCAAATTTCTCCTTTTCTAGTTCTATGACTTTTAGGAAATTACTTAAAATAGTCTAAGTCACAACGTACTTATCAGTGAAACGTGGATATAAGAATGTTACCAAATATTAATAGAATACAGTGTGGATTTAACAAGATACGATGTAATAAAAGAGCTAGTATAGTCCTCAGGGCAAAGAGGTCCTTACAATATGAGAACTATCAATATAAATCGTCGTTATTAAACTTTTATAGACCTGACCGACTGCATAGTATTGAGTAATTCACATGCTAAGCTGCAGCTCCATTAGTACTCCTTGCCACACAGCCTGTGGGCATGCACTTTGTATTGGTTGTCATGACAGTATTAAAATCCAGCCTAGGCTTGTAAAGTCACTTGCTCATTCAGAGTTTCAAGCCTGGCTGGCTTCTTATTGGTTCAACTTCCCAGATTTTTATTCCAGAAAAAAATTTTCCTCTGTATGAAGTGGATTTAAGTGCTCTCCTAAGTCAAAAGAGCTGGGAGCTAAAAATCAAGTAACAAGTACTCTTATACAGTCATCAGGAATCCAGATGAGTAGGAAATGAACCTACTGAGAGATGCGGCATGTCTGTAAATTTCTCCTGCATGCATCAGCTGCCAATCTGCGGGAGTTCACTGTGTGTGTGTATGTGCGTGTGGGTAAGGCTCCCCTGCAAGTTCACATTGAGAGTTCTACCGCACTCAGATGACTCTACTAATTGTCAGTGGTAAATGGAGTCATATTCCTTTTCTATTAGAAAAGTAAGTTTAGCTTCTGAGACGCAGTCCCTGAAATCAGGATGCTGAGGTGACATGTGCAGTTTTCAAATGCAGTCAGTGTGTGCGCTGAAACCATGCTAAATATAGCTCCAAGGAAGAGCGAGTTCCCAGAGTCGGCATCGAATATGATGCTTACCACTGCACCACAACTGAGAACAACATCGATGACGTTCTCCTGAGCTCTGCCTTACACCAGGATGGATGGTGGTTGGGGCTTGACTTGTATATTTTATTCGCTTTCTAGTAGATTCCAGGGAAGGAGGACTCCAAATAGAGAATAGTCAAGACATACTGAAAGGGTCGTGTCTCAAGGACCGTGCTACCCAACATTGATGCGTTAGGTAAGGGGTATGCCATGTAGTCTCCCCTTTCAGCAGCCTCAGCCACACCTCAATGTGAGTGACCTCATCAAATCAGTGCTCCTCTGCGGCGCGGGCCACACAGATAGAGTGCTGTTCTTGCAGCAGGAGGTGAGCTCAGGTATGAAGACTGGACTTGGGTTTGCAGAGCAGAGAGCAAATCCCTGAGGGAAGGCAGAGGAGGTTAAAGGGCTGTGATGCTTTTCAAGGACACTGACTGTGTTGAGGAGTGGCCCAGGGACACTTTAGTAACCCCCAAATACCTGTCACCCTGCTCCCTCAAAGCCACAATAAGCATTCAATGAACTCGGTGGTTTCACCTTTGGCCATAGGTCAGAATCACCTGAGAGGTCTTACAGGAAACACAAGGCCAATGGAAGCAGGTGGTCTGGGCATGGTGCCCAGGCATCAGCTTCTGCTTTTGTTTTTGGTTTTCTTTAAAGATCCCAAAGTGACTTCAGTGTCCAGCCGATTGGGATGCACGGGTCAAAGTGAACAATATGTCCATGCACTGAAAACACAGCTTCCAGACAGTTCTTCCTGACCCCTCTTCCAGCCAACAACATGCTCACTCCTGTCTTCCACCAATACAGACATTCTAGAGTTATAATAGCAACAGCACAAACTGCCATCTTTTCTAATATCAGAGCTAAGGTTAGCAGCATGAGTGTAATGCTGCAACCCTCAGTTTCTTCATTCCGAGCAAATCTAGATCTTCGCGGAAAATTGCTAGCCGAACCTTGAAGGAAGTGACAAACATCCAGTCATCTCGTCTTTAAAATCTAAATGGCAGTGGCAGTCGCTATTGACTGAGCATCTTCCATGAGGTGGACACTCTTCCCAATGTCTCACAGCCATGTCACTTGTGTCTATAACTCTGCATAGCCAATGTGGCTGCAAAATTCCAAAGTATCTCTAGATCAGTGGTGTCCAAACTTTGGCTTCCCTGGGCCACATTAGAAGAAGGAGAAGTGTCTTGAGCCACCATACGATACACTAACACTAACAAGAGCTGATGAGCTAAAAAAAAAAATTATGTCTTTGCACAATTTTCATAATGTTTTAGGGAAGTTTATGAATCTGTGTTGGGCCGCATAAAGCCATCCTAGACCGCACATGGCCTGTGGACCGCAGGTTGGACAAGCTTGCCTAGACCCTCTGCTTCTTTGCCCATCATACACTGCCTCCATCTCAATCCAAGCCACCGCTGTTCTTTTTCAGACTACAGCTACCACACAGCCTCCTGCCCAGTCTTCTTTCTGCCGTGCCCCATCCACCTATACCATACACAGGTGATCTTCAACATGCTTAAAGAAGCATGCCTAAAGGCCTTCAGTGGCTTCTCCTCCTCTTGAAATCAAAGTGACTCCTTCCAAAGGCCTGCAAAGCCCTGAGTGACCACACACGGCTTCTGCTTCCACCTCACCCACACCTGTGCCTCTCTTTCCTTTGCCCACCAGACTCAACCCATGTGGGCTCCCTCCCAGTTCCAGAGCATGCTATTTCATCTGATCTTCTGTCTAGAATGTCTCCCCTGACTTCCTTCAATCCTTTAGGACGTGGCAAGAACATCGCCTCCACATAGCAAAGTGCCCCCTTCACCATCTAAGTGCCCCTACTCCTCCATTTGGCCTTTGCTGCTCTGCCCCATTAGCTTCTTCATCACACTTAGGCATTGACGGTGGAATTACTATTTTTGCCCGGTCTTCCCACTGGACAGCCAGCACCTCAATGACAGGGGCCCTCGTCTCTCCTAGTCACCAAAGTACCCGCAGTGCTTAGCACAGGGACAGGACTTAGCCAGTTTGTAAGATGCATTTCTTGGATGAGCAAAGAGGTCCGCGGCATAGATGTCAAATAAGCTGATGAACTTGCTTGAGATCAAAGAGCTAGAACTACTATTGCAGAAGCCTATCTCAGATGAATAAGAACGCGCTGTTAGGGTTTGTATCACAATCTTTCTGTCTCTCAAAAAAAAAAAAAAAATCGCATTTCTCCTGAAGACCTTAGGCGCCTGTAATTGTCCTGGATCTCTTTGGCTCCACATGTCAGCAAAGCCACAGCTGCGGCCGTCCACGCGCTAAGTACCTCCAGCTGGCGGCTCGTGGCTGGGGGGATTCTGTGACAGTGGAAAAACCTTAAATTGTTCAAATGTGCTTGTCACAAAGTATTTCTCTTAAGTGCTTTCTATCCTGCCCAGTGGGAAGCCCCAGTGTTTTATCAAGTTGGGTCCGGGGGAGAATTCCCTTTTGGCCAAGGCAGGGGGTGGGGTGACCATGCAAGGTCACACGCCTCCTCCATGGCTGCCCTGGATGCTGTTGTGAACATCTGATGGATGATCCGCCCAGAACCTCTCACCTGCACAGCTCTGCTGGGGTGCCCAGTGGACGGCGATGCCCTCCCGCTGGCAGGCCCGGGTATATGCCAGGAATGACTCGCAGTAACAATTTTTATGGACTGGACATTCACACATGTCTGTCACGCAGGACCTATGGGAACCAAATGAAAGAAATGAATGTTTAAAAATATCACACTCTCCAACACCCTGAACCGTTGACTTGTAGAAGGGGACAAGGGGGTGAATAGGGGAGCTTGGATGGCCATTAGAGTTTGCTCTTTTATTGGGAACCTGAAAATAATATAGAAATTCTGCATGGAACCTACGCTGAACACCTTTGTACCTGTGATATGAGGATTCCTCTCTTCTAGAGCAGGACTGTTGCTAGAACTTCCTGCAACAATGAAAACATCCTATGGCCTCTACTCTCCAAAACAGCAGGCACTGTCTACAACCGATTATTGAGCACTTGGAAGGTACCTAGTGTGACTAAGGAGCTGAACTTTTTACTTGATTTCATTTTAATTAACTTACAAGTACATGGCCATGCATGCCTAATGATCTCCATGTTGGGAACGCAGTTCTTGGAGTACAGCCACCATTCAAAGTGTTGTCATTTTGTGACTAGCTCTGATATAGGACTAATAGGTTCTACTACAATATAACCAAAATAGTGACCAATGGGCTGGAAGCAGAAAAGCCCACGGCAATATCTTGAATCTCAGTCTTTTAAAGAGCACCAGACTCCATTTTGCAGACTGTGTGGTCCGACAAGTTCCAAATAAAGAAAAACTTTCAGGCCCCTAGTTAGACTGAGAGATAAAGGAGATCAAACCAAAGTCACCTTAACTGAAGTTTAAATATGGAAATAACAATGGGCCAGGACCCAAGAGAATGGAAACGTGTTAAAGGCAAACCAACAATAATGACCTTACACGAGCATGTAATACTGTATTACAATTTACAAATTATTGTCACGTGCAGTCTGTCACTGAGGGGTAAATAGGACATTGGACAGTCTCTGTTACTGAAGAGGTCACTTTACAAATGAATACACACTCCCAAAGACACATTAACAAGTGGGCAGAAGAGTGGATTGAATTATGTCCCCTAACTCTGACACCACGTCCTTTTTATCATAGCATGTCACAGTCCCCATCTCCTGCTCCCCATCTTCAGCAAGTCTCCTGCCTAACACCCCTAACTTCACATTTACACAAGAGGCCCCGAGATGCCCTTTTATAATATGGTTTCAGCCAAGCCTCTTCCTTATAGAACCTAGTTCAAGGCTGAGAGCAGAAAAGAATATTATTCAAAATTACAAATAGCACAGATGATCTTGAAAAGTGATCCAGACCCAGTTCTCTCGTGTTAACATGCCACCACATTCTTCTCTTGGTGGGACATGCATGCACAGCACAGCTGGTTGGAGAGAGTGACCAGCTACTTCTGAGTAGAAGCTGGTGCGGTACCTGCTCTAAACAAGAAGGGACAGCCGATATCATAGTAGAGAACCCCTAGACTCACCACGGACCCTCAGAGTTATCACAGCCCAATGCTCAGGGGCAGAGGCTCGGGAAATAGGAGCCAACGGTAACAAAGGAGGAGCAGGTCCGAAACCCGAGGGCCTCTTCCACTTCACCAAGTGAGACCCGAAGAGATGACTGATCCTTAACACACAATAATCAGGACAGGGCAATGGATCTCTCTCTTCTCTGCTATCATCAAGGCCGTATTTCTCCCCAGCTTCTCCCACGCGCATGACAGAAATCCTGTGACGTCATGCTCACTAGCCAACCCTTTGCGGCAATAGACACACAGTGTTGTGTCTTTAAGTTTGTGTGGAGCCTCCAGGCTTCTGGGAAAAGCCTCCAGATAAAGCCTGTCCTTCAAACAGTCTCTAAATGTCTGAGTATGAACCCTTCTGGGTTTTCATTTCAGACTAACCCCCATCTATCACCTTTAGGCTCAGGCGTCTCGGTGACATTTTCAGTGGCCCCAGGTCCTATTCTCAAATCCCATTTCTACATCATACGCCCCGAGGGGACTTCTCTCACCACCCTCCTGCCTGGCCTATGGGGTGTGGATCTCTTACCTTGTACCCAAGGCCCACTGAGGTGACATGAGTGACATGGCCCCTATTGGTCCTGGAATATTGACAGTACTTGTAAAGAAAAGAACTGGTCTCAACATGAGGAAATGAATCCTCTGATTTCAAAGAAACTCTAATGTAATTCTGCAAAACTGCGTGGGCAGTAAACAAATAAAATTTAATTTGGGTCAACAAATTATGGGTGAATGTTTTTCTTCTTTTCTCTTTATTTCTGCTGGTTATCTTATGAAGCTATTTATACAACTTAAAATAAGTTATGGACAGTTAAATCCAATTCAGACTGTAGAGAGAAAAATGTGGTGAGCACACATCTATTAATTTCTAAGTACATATACTCTCCCCCACCAACAAACAGTACCCTCAGACCCAATCAGTAATATATCTACCCTTTAAAGTCAAGGAAGATTTCAGCTTATTCTACTACTTGACACCCATGAGGAAAAACATGTAAGGGAAAAACATTTGTCAAAGCCTTTGCTTGAAATGTTTCACAGATTTTTGAAGGCTTGAAAGACATGTTTTGTCACAGAAGTTAAAACCACCAGAAGTCTTTTTTTCACCTGCCAACTTGATGATTTTTGTACAGAGTTGTGCCCAGCGTTTGTGAAGAAGGGAGGGTATACGGGCCGTACTCTGCTGGCAGAAGTGTGAAACTGCTAGCTCCGAGGTCCAGCATTTTGCTACAGTTAGCTTTTCCATGGGTCAGCTCCTTTGCTCCGCACAGCAGGGGCATGAGGGAGGTCTTACAGTCAACTAGCCCACTTAACAGACAGCGAGATAGAAGCTTGGAGGGGCTGACAACTCGCCCAAGGTCACAGGGCTGATGACAGACCCAGACCTGCACAACCAGGATTGTAACTGTGGTCTTTCTGACCTAAACACCCACATTCAGAACAAGCACATTAGGGCACCTTTGTAAAGAGCAATTAGCAATACTGATAGACAGCCTTACGAAAGGTTCTTGTCTTTCTATAGGGAAATTCCACATCTAAGGAAATAGTAATGCATGTGGACCAAGATTTTATAGACAAGGGTTTTCATCACAATGCTATTTAAAATGAAAAAAATAAAACAATGAATTTGTCTACAGTAGGGACCCTGTTAAATAAATTTAGGAAACCTCTACAATGAAATAGTCTGTAGACATTACAGTCATGTTTTGGAAGCATATTTTAAAATATGAGAAACTGTTCAGGAAGAATAACTGGAAAAGAACAAAGCTGTGTTTCAATATTGTGTGGTCACCCACAGCAAACAAAAATAATGGAGCATAGCTACGCCCAAATGTCCATAATAGTCAACTCTGAGTGGCGGAACGGGTCCTTTTATTTATTTTTTATTTTTTTTTTGTCATCTGTATCTTCTATAATGAATACATATCACTTTTCTAAAACACATAAGATCACCATGTATTTTTAAAGCTGTAACAAGAACGTGGGACATATTTAAATATTTAAATATTTAAATATTTAAATCAGAATTTAGGAAGGAGAGTGAGAAAATATGAGTGAAAGAATGGAAGGAAATTAAGAGTATCTGTTTGTAGGTCTTAGTCAATGTTTCTCCAGCTAGAACCTTCCCAGTCTGTGTATCGGAGGCCTCCCGACACTGGCTACAGTTCAGTTCAGGTGTCATCCTCACACTTCACTGCGGTGGTCCATGGATGCTGTGAATTTGACGTCGAGTTGGGTGGAATGGATAATGAAATAATCGTGCACATGCTTCTGCTTGTTCCAGAGAAATTCATTAGGAGGAAAAGAAAAACATCCTCAAATGTACTTCTAGTTTTGGGGCAAAGCAAAGCTATTATTACCGGTATTCAGATGTTCAATTTGTGTTTATCACACTTAATAATTCAGTATGAGGAAAATCTAATTTATGGTACAGTGGAGTTGAATTTTTATATGTTAATGGAAGATTGCTCTTTCCTTTGTAGGCACCGAAGCTGTGCATGTATATTCATTTTATAGAATACGTAGTGGAATTTTATCACTTTGGGTAGTTACTGAGATTTATGGCTTTGGTGTCTGCTTTCCTGGTATGGTTCAGTCACCGTTAAGTTCCATTTGCTGGTGAATTCCTGGTAAGGAAACATAGCTGTTCACTGCTCCAGTGGGAGCACACAGAGTGCATCGCCAGGGAAGCTCTGTAGCAGGGGTGGCCAACTTTGTGGCTTCCCTGGGCCACACTGGAAGAAGAATTGCCCTGGGCCACACATACAATATACTATCATAGTTGATAAGCTAAAAAAAATCACAAAGAAAATCTCATAAGGTTTTAAGAAAGTTTAGACATTTGTGCTGGGCCGCATTAACGTTGTCCTGAGCCGCACGCGGCCCGTGGGCCGTGGGTTGGACAAGCTTGCTCTACGGGTAAAGGGGGCCTGCCTATGCCATCCTTTTAAAGCAGCCTTTCCATCACAGTGCTCTTCATTCATGGATCTAGAAATGGTTCTCTGAGGTAGCCACCCTGCTCTCAGCAGCTTTCCTGATAGCAGAGGGGTGCAGGGGAGACTCTGGTCTTGGGGTTCATGCATCTGCTCAGTGCAGACATATGGGTCAAGGAGGCCAAGACTAGCACGGGGTCCCCGTGAGCTGCTGCCACCTGGGCAACATGTTGTCACACACCACCTGGCTGCCTCTAATTTTTTTTTAAGATTTATTTTTTATTGTTTTTGACAGAAGGACAGAGAGGGACAGAGAGAAAGGGGAGGGCCCAGAGCAGTCTCCGTAGTTGCATGTCATCAGTTTTTGACATGGTTTTGTTCCGCACAGGTGGGCAGGGGCTGCGCAGGGCAGGAACCAGGCTGGGGCCTCCTACATGGTAGGCATACCCCCCCGCCCCACCAAGCTTGGGGCCAAACCTGGGGCCTCCCACATGGGAAGTACACCCCAGTGCAGCATATGGGTCCACACGGGCAGGGACCGGGACTCAATCCTCAGACCCCTGGACTGTAAGGCTAGTGCTTAACCCACTGAGCCATCCTGGCTTCCCCCCTTCTCTTAACTATTTTATGCATGTGTGTCCTATTGCAGTACGACATTTTGAAGGCCTTTCCTCATAGTACCCAGCACAGTACTGATGTCAGAAACTACTTGGGGTCAGTTCCCTCCTAGAGGAAGCTGCAGGGGAGAGTAATCATCCATCTCCCCACTCCAATCAAATTATCATCACTACTTCCTGCAAACCTTGACCTCGAAGACAGTAGCCACCAGCCACAAGGAGCTATTCAAATGCAAATGAAGCCCACCACAATGAAATAACATTTCAAATTCAATTCCTTAGTTACACTGGCTTGCACAGGCTGGAGGTCACACTAGAGGTCAGTGCTGATTTCCACCAGTTGCACCATGGCAGGAAATTCTGCTGGATCTTGGCAGCAAGAGAGCAGCTCCATGTGTGCTGGGAAACCATCCCTGCTCTCCCCAGAGGGACTTAGAGGTGTAGTGAGATGACAGCCAAGCGCACTCCTGCGTTCTTACTGCATCTACAGGAAAAGTTCACATGTCCTGACAACAGGCTCCAGGGCCCGAGTCATCTGGATCGTTCCTTGTTCCTCCCCACCCATTCTTCTACCCAGTCACAGGGGATGTCTCCTGACCCCTCAGGTTCCTTCCACCCTGCTATGCCTGCCAGTCTTTTCCGCTGAATTCCTCTGCGGTGCCTCCTGACGGGCCCAAGAAAAAGGGTGACTCTTCTCTAGACCTTTATGTTCACCCAGACCCTTTGCAGCCTAAGAGCCTCTAACTCACTGTGGGGAAGGACTGTGTCTGCTTATCCAGACAAACACTGTACCTTTAATGGAGGAAACAGGGATTTGATGAGAGAATTCTTCTCTCATGACATGTTTTCAGAAAAGCACATTCAATATTGTAAGACTAATCTATAGATCTTCCTGTTATTAAAAAGGCAAGCCTCCAATACGGCTAAAATAAAAAAATAAGAAAACATCCCACACCTTCCTGCTTCCTAGCAATGGCATGTCCGGGGGTGTCCCCTTGGCTTTTCCTGGTGGCGGGGCCACCTTGTCAGAGAGATGCAAGTGCTTCTGCCTTTGCTGCCTGGACACAGTGCTCCCTACTGCTTCTGGGACAGCAGAGGACACACCAGGAGGGACAGCAGCTGCCTCCGCTGGGAGGCAGTTGGAGCTGCCACCAGGACGGGGCTTTGGCTGCCCTGCATTGTTCAAGGTGGAGGTCAGCTTCCTGAGAACAATTCTAGAATGGGGGCTGGGAGACGACTAGAAACCCACGCTGGGGCCCCAGGGCTCTCCTGGCTGCACGTATCGGGGACATTCCTAGAAGCCGGGGAAGGCATCCCAGGGTTGTTAGTGCCTGGACATCCAAGCAAAGCGGGAGGAAGAGGATACTGGAGACAGTCTTGTCTGGGTGGACACAAGTGTGTTTAGCTGCCAACAGCCTATTTAAAAAGCTCACGTACACTTTAACCCTTGAAGGTCTGCCCTGACCTCCCTCACTTGCGTTGCATGGAAGAAATTAGAGGTAGTAACCATATTCATATCATGTGATACCTAAGAAAATGCCCTCCATAAATGCTCTCTCCTCAAGGGGCACCTCCATACGTGCCCCCCAAAACAGAGCTCTAACGTAAAAACAGGGCCAAAAGATTCAGCCAGGAGGAATAGTCAGTTATATTATTGGAGTGTGAATGAGGGCAGGGGGCAGGCTCTACATCCAGAGGGAGCCCACTGCTCACTGCTGCGCATTCCAGATCATTCCAGGGCCAGCCACAGCCCGGCACCTCTGTGGCTTACATAATAAGGAGACTATGTGAGATCAAATATTGGCTTAAATATTGGTTCTGCGGCTGCCAGGGGTTGCCAGGGCAGCACAGCAAGGGCAGAAGCTTCTGGGTGAGCTTGTCCCTTTCACAGACTCAGTCCGAGATGGGACAGGAGAATGTGGGAGTCCAGTTGTTTCCTTGCCTCACCAAATGCCCCCTCAACCCCCACACACAGGAGACCGGCAGCCCCTCCTAGGTGTGGAGAATGGATTCACTGATCCCTGTTGGTCCCAGGAACTAAGGGATATGAGTAGACATGGACCCACCTAGCAGGGGAGATTGTGCAGATAATAGAAACCAAAGTCCAAATGATGTAAGGGCTGCTATGGACGGGAAGCTCGCGCCATGAGATACCGACGACTAATTCCAGGTGGACCAGAGTGTCCAAGAGGAATCCCGGGGGAGACACACGGGAGCTGGGTCTTTAAGGGTCCGTGGAATCCTACTTGGTTAGAGAACAAGAAAAAGGAAATTTCAGGCAAGGGGAGGAGCCTCAAGAAAAGCCCAGTCTCCCCATCACCCGGTCTTCGATGTGATGGTGACGTGGTCCAACTTCCAATGTTACAAAACAGAACAAAAACGTCCCTAACAGAGTCACACAGCCACTTCCCCTGTGGAGCAGAGCCCAGCAGCTCCATTGTTAAGACATTTCTTTCTTCTGGGGATTGAATCCTCATCATTTGCAACTTTAACTCTTACGTGTGACACCTGAGCCACACAGAACAGTCGGCATGCTTCTGCCCACCACGAGTCTTGTTACCCTTCTACCCCTGCTGCGTGTGTTGTCATCTTCCGGCCTTCGGTGTCCTTCCCTCCCTTCCTGTTCTTTCTGCCGTAGCAACAACACAAATCCGGGGGTGCCGGGATGGCTCAGTGCTGGAGCACTCCCCTTGCAATCGTGCAGTCGGGGGTTCAATTCCCGGCCCCGGCCTGTGCCGAATCCATTGCTGAACGTCAGCACGACTGATAACTGCCAAGCTCGCTTAGCAGTGACGGCTATTGCTTCCAAGTGGGGTACCCCGGGCTTGGTGACCGCCCGGTGCAGCCCCACATCCATCTGTGCGGAATAAAACCGTGTCACAGCGAATGATGTACAACGACGAAGATGGCTCTGGGCCCTCCTCCTTATCTCTCGGTCTCTGTGTCTCTGCCTTCTCTCAAACAACAAAATAAACCTGAAAAACATCCAACTACCAAAGTCACGGGAAATGAAACCTACCAAAGCATTTTGATAATTATTATTCACCACGAAGCCCTTCTCTGATAGCCTGGACCCCGGGCCTGCTAGCCACACTTGTACACAGGTCCAATTTAAAACCTCGGGACTCTACATCTGGACCTAATTTAGACACCCTCCAGAAACGGAACACTATTGATTGCTTTCATCCTCGTAAGATTCCCCAGGAGGCAAATGCCATTACCTGCACCGCACAAGCAAGCCTGGCACAGAAGTGCCAGAAAGGGTCATTAGCCTCAGAGATTATTGTGTGTGTGTGAAATAGTGGAGGCATCCGAGGACACAGAGACTTCCATTAAAGGCTAGCAATGCTTATGACTTTCATAGGCACCAACTTGAACAGGAATCTGTCACAATTTCTATGAAATTGCATTTTCAGGAACCTAAAGCACTTTCTCCCTTGATGAGGCCATCAATCAGAGCAAACATGGAGAATATGATCTCCTGGCCTGTAATGACCTTTTCCTATGTCTTGGGGTTGGGGGGGGGGGAGTGTGTGCCCCATTCTACTATTGCCCGCACGCCCGGGGGCTATGACTTTTAAAGGGCCAGCACTGTACACTCTCTCACCACTCACACAGTGAGCCATCCTCCTCTTGGGAAAGATGAGCTCTCTTTGCTAGAATAGGAAACGCTGGCTCCACGGAGGTAACAAGCTGGCCACGATCAGCGGACATTTGCTGAGTTGTCACTCTTCCAGGGCTGACACATTTTTTTTTTTTATTGTTAAATTTATTGGGGTTACTTTGGTCGGCAATATTGTTTCCAAGTGTACAAATCTACATGACATCGTCTATGCATTGCATTCTGTGCTCATCACCCAGAATCAGCTCTCCTTTCATCACCACGTACCTGGTGCCCACTCCCAATTCCCCCCTCTCTCTCCCTCCCTTGCCCCTCTTAGTCTCAGGTGACCACCAAACTATTGAGTGTGTCCATACGTTCTTGTTGCTTCGTTACTTTCCGTTTTATATGACCTCACTTGTAGGTGGATAACTCTTTTAATTTGGGCAAAGATGTCGCACAAGCAGCCAGGCAGAGGGGAAGCCTGGTCCCTACCCCCCTCTAGTGGCCAAGAGTTAGAAGGCCAAGTAAGCCTCATTCTTAGTCCAGCATTTGCTGGAACTGGGGTGCGGGGGAGGGTTGAGGCTGGCTGATACAGGAGAACATAAAAATGCTTGTCAGAAAATCAATCTCCGCTTCTCTGAAACACATTCACCTCATCATTTTCACCCTCAGGGCAAGGCTGGTTGGGACGCTAACTCACTGCATGATCCCAGGAGCCCACTCTGGGGGGCAGACCGGGGGCACCAGAGGAAGAATCTTCAGCAATTCTAAGTTCTGTAAAATCTCATTGCACTTGCTGTGCACTGCACCTTGCTCCATATACTTCTGTTTTTAGAAAGATTCTCAGAGACAAAGGAGTTCTGGACCTTTCACCTGAGCAGGAGAGAAATACAGTCAACGCTCAGCTAACCGGCACCCATGGGGATCGAGAGATGCTGAATAAATGTAGTATTTCTTCAAGGTTCTGCCAGTTGCTTGAGTTTCAGTTAATGAGGAGTCTACTGTATTCGCTTCTATGTCTGAAGTGGTAACACAAGCAGAAGCTGAAGGTGCCAACAAGTTGCAGTATTCAGCCTCGCTCCTGTCTAATTAGTAGCATAACAAGGTCCCCACAACCCTGCTACGTGTCCTATGACTCTAGGTCAAGGTATGAACATGCCCGGCACCCTAAAACGAGATGATATTTGCACTTGAAAAGATCTTCCAGAAACGAGCGGGGGCTCTTTACCCAGAAAAATCTCAGTGCCTCTGCTCCGTGGTGAGCCTGCCTCATCGTTTTTCTACCCCCGGCCTAGACAAGTACACACCATGTTTGAAACTGTCCCACTCACCGTGACCGTCACTAATGGAGTGTCTGCTGCGTCCAAGGCAATGGGTGGGCTCCGTGGGGAAGGCAGAAGGAGCACTGAGCCTGCCTTCGACTTGGCTCAGGGTGTGAGGAGGGCAGGACTGAGCGAGGTGGTCGGCAAGGAGCAGCATATTAAGGGGGTTCAGCCAGGGGCTCCTGGGAACCCAGTAGTACGATCAAGTGGCAGCACCCCTTTGACTCATTGTCCAGGGCGCCCTGCCCATCTCTGGATATGAGGGGACAGGAAAATGGCCCACACATGTGCTCCCACAGGACAAGCCACGTGGGAGTCAGAGGCGGGGAGCTCTGTGGGGTTTCCACAGCGGGGTGACCACACCGGCGGTGTCCCTTCGGGGACAGACTTGCCCTTTGCTGTGCTGCTCTTCCTGTGCAATCTCTCACAGGATTCTCATGACAAGGAAGTGAGACAATAGACTGTCCCCCACTCCCACCACCACCAATCCCTAAAGGAGAGGGAGATCCACCCACACGTGGGAAGGCTGGAGGTCAAGGCGAGGCAGACCCTGTGGTGTCCGGTCTTTGTCCAGATGAACTGAAGTGACAAGGCCGTGCCCGTGGGGCACTGGGACTTCTCTTTTCTCTCGTTCCGGGGGGGCACCCCGCTCGGGGCCTTTCTTGGGGATGTCTTGCCCCGGCAGGGCCGCTCTGAAGTCTAGCCACGTGTGTCCCAGCCGGGGCAGGACGGGCCTGCCTGTCTGGGCGGCGGCTGCTCGGGGATCAGGCAGTCGTTGGGGGTGCCCAGTCACAGTGGCCGTCAGGAAACTCCCCGCGAGGGAAGGCGTCCAGCATCTGGAGGCCACACCCCAGCCACACGCAGCCGCAGCCACCAGGCCGGAGGCTTCAAAGGGGCCGAGCCTCCCAGAGGCCTTTTTCGCATTAGGCCGTGGACGGCTGCCAGGCTCCGCAAACCTTCCCCCCTGCACGTCACTAACAGGGCGGCCGCGCCGGGGCAGTGGGGACTTTTTCACATGCTGGCTGCCTCTCATCCAGCCTCTGCCATGCCTTCCAGCTCCACAAGACACAGGCACTCACTCACGTCCAATCACGGCACAAGGAAGGGGTCTCTGCCTTCCTCCTCTGCAGCTCTGTATGGGGAAAACGCAGTCCACTCGGCCTGGAAGGAGAGTTATCCTTCCCCAGAGTCCCCACCCGCGGGGGATGGCACGTGGCCATTCTCAAATCACAGAAAACAGGTTCAAGGAGCAGGCATCCCCCATATCCAAATCCTAAGCACCATGGGCCCACCGCCTCCTCACCAGCCCCCCGCCATCTGCTAGCAACAGAGTGCCCCCATATACGCCCCAGAGACAGGGGATGTGGGGCCCGCTTCCTGGTAGCAACAGAGGAGAATGTTGCCTCAAAGGCCCCAGAATGCTCTCAGCTCCGGAGCAGAAGAGGTAGCAGGGCCTACGACAGGCTAGATGCATTGCAGACATGAGCACCTATCATTTTAATTGCAAGATCCCTAACCCAAAGAGGCCCCGCAGGTTTTGTGTTGGTTTGCTTGTGTTGGTTTGTTTTCACAACACACTGTTAGTCAGTGGCAAAGCTGGACCCAGGCTCTCACCCCTACAACATGACACCTTCTCTAGTGCATGCTGCTCTTTCTACTGGAATGCTCTTCCACCCCCTCCTCCTGGTCAAAACCTCCTCCTCCACTCTGCAGGCCCACAGCTTTCTCAGGGAAGGCTTCTGAGATCCCCATGCTAGGTGAGGTTGCTGTTAGCATTCTCATGGTTTTTGTGAACAGCTTAGTCAGAGCCTTGCAGGACACCCCAGTGTGACAGACCCCTGGCTCCACCCACCCCACTCCATCCCAGGATGGGCAGTTTTCACTCCCCATTCTTCACTAGCGAGGTGCAATGCCTGGTCAAGAGTAGACGCTCAAAACCTGTTTTTCTGACTGAATCAGTTATAGATGTTTATGTAATCAAGTGCAGATGAAGGGAGTACTAAGACGACAATGAGAATCAGGTGGTTAAATGGCCTGAGAGAGTTGGAGGAGTGAGCATACCATAGATTTAAGTGCTTCCAACAGCCAGGTGGAGGCAGAATGGGAAACTGGCTCCTGGCCTGGGCAACTGGGAAGTTTACAGTGGCCTTGCAGAAATAGTTTTACAGGAATGATGGGGACAGAGATCATCTCCCTTTGTACTGAAGGTAAAAAATGTGGGAGTCATTGAGTTGAAGATCATCCCTCAGTAGGTGGGCAGTGAAGGGCAGGAGAGGAATGGGGTCCATGTGCATGTGTGCATGCATGCATGTGTGCATGCGTATGTGTGCATGCGTATGTGTTAGGACCAAGAAAACTTGAATATGTTTTGCACCAAGAAAAAAGAAGTCCAAGAGAAGATGTTAAAATGAAAGAGATGATAGGGGTTAGGTTAGCTACCTAACCTGGAGTTTAGGAGGAAGACTGACATTTTCATCACTTACTGTTGCTAGTAAATTTCTGACAAAAGAAGAAAACTGTAAAAGTCCATGTGCTTATACAAGACACAATAGGGAAAGGGGTAAAAATCAAGACTACCTTCATGTTCAGCAGTTGGAGCAAGGAAGACCAATGACCCAGTGTAAAAAATCTAGCAAAGAAGGTGGTAGAATTGAATGAAATTTGTAAATGTTTCCAGGTAAGGAAGGACTCCAAGCAAGCTACAAGACTACTACCTCTGAAGAATGAGAATTTTGCTCTCTCTCAGTCTATGACTGAGTAAATGAACTGAAATAAAACTAAGCCAGGGCTTTAATCAGGAAGAAATCTAATCAGGGCTGGAGAAATCTGCCCTTGACGCCTATAGAGAGAGAGATAATATGGCAGGTGTTCTAGACCTTAATTTTTATGATCTGAGATTAGTAATGGAACATTTCCCCTGAAATAAAAAACCTGACATTTAGAAACCACTTTTTTTTTCTAGTGGGGATGGGAGACGGTGGTATATACATGGGCTCTTCTAGATGCTTCCTTTTCAAATATTTTAATGCTCCCAACTATAAACTAAAAGCTTTAATAGCAACCATTGTGGTAACCCATCTTGGTTTAGGGCCGTGAATACTCAAAAAACCTACTAATAGGCTGAATGAGTCATAAACAGTCACAGAATCATAAAATCAAGAGTCTTAGAAGACCTCGGTGAAGTGACTCCCGGCAGGAACGCCTTTTATAAGCTCCCCGACAGATGGTCACGAATCTGCCTCGTGTCTGCAGGAAGAGCTCAGGAGCTTTTTAGGAATCTCATTCCTGTGATAGACAATTAAGGCTCCTATCTCTCAGGAAGTTTTCTTGTGTATTAAATGAAAATGTGTTCTATAGCTTCCACCCATTTGTTCAGATGCTGCCTTCTGTTACATGGTGAAATGATTCTGTTCTATTCCAGCTTCCATATGATATCTTCAAAACATTAAAAAGTCAATAAAAATGTTCCATTTAGAAAATAACACTGGGGGGACTTCCAGAAATATTCCTATTATGCCATATTTTTTTTACTTCCTGTGCATTTATTTCCATTATGCCTACCAGCTAAAGGATATTCAGCCTACGTATAAACCTCCTTTTCCTTGTATTTGTTCTTACAACAAATTTCTACCAAGCAGGGCCCTTGTGCTTGCCTCAAAGTTGGGGACACAGATGAAGAAGATGGGGTTCCTACTCCAAAGTATACCACATGCTAGAATAAAGTGAAATAAAAGGAATCAAACAATGACTATAAGAAAATAGTACAAAGCAGTATGAAGAGAGTCCAGGGACAGAGAGATTATTTTGGCTGGCGGGGTAGGGGGGTGCGGGTAGTGAGTGAGGAGAAGTTAGGGAAGATTTCAAAAAGGAAGCTTCAGCTGAGTTCTAGCTTAAAAGAAAGAGTAAGTTTAACGGTACTCAGGAGACAAGAAAGGAAGGGCTTTTCAGAAAACTCATATTTTAGAAACACTTTTGTTTGAAATAGCACGTGTGTCACTTGGAGATTCATGAGCCTCCAGGAGACAAACAGAAGTCACCGGAATCACCTGGAAAGGTGGGCTGTGCTTACGTAACAGACCGCCTTGTACGCCAAGCTAAGAAGTGGGAACCGGACGTGGGGGTCAGAAGAGTCATGATGGATTCGAGCAGAAAAGTGATAAAATCCAAAATACACCTCAGGAAAGTAAGCTGATCATAGCAGTGTGTTCGAGGGGCCAGAAGAGGTGGAGATGGAGGAGGATTCATTGCAGGAATTAAGCAGCTATTACCGAGGACCCCACTCAGAAATTGAGAGGAGAGGCATACGTGTGGAGTTTTAGGAAGGCTCTCACGTTGGGGCAAGATGGAAAAGTAGGATCAAAGATGCCTCGGGAGATTTGAGGCTGGGTTTAAAGTCTGTCAACAAGTAAGAGGAAGGCAGGAGGAGGAGCTGACAGTGGAAGGAGAGATGATGGTTTATATTTAAACACTCTCAGTTTCTGGGGGAACATTCGGACTGCGATAATGGTAGTAAGTGTTTAGCTTTAGCTTTGGAGAGGTTTGGAGAAGAGCGAGAATACCTGATTTGCAGCCGCTGCCCATCTCTGAGGTGTAAACTCTCCTGCAGTAGCTGCTTTCAGGATACCAGCATGAGATCACTGAACACGCAACAGGAGCTGGGAGGAGAGTCTAACAACTGGCTCTCGAGAGCCATGCCAGGCGGCCCAGCACACCGCTCCGTCCCGCTAGAAATGTTCACCAGACTTCGGAGAGGGAAGGTGGGATTTGAGCCAAGAGCATTCCTTGTTGTCCAGTAAACAAGATGTGATTCTTTGTGAGACAAAGTTAACACCATGGCTACACACACACACTTGAGCATCCCTACTGATGTGTTCCAATGTCAGCCAGAAGCCACAAATAAGTTTTCACATTCTCTGTTACCCACGTTCATGTAAACATCATAAAAATGAGTGCTGACAGAAACCAATGAGTTTACGCTGGTTTTACTTTTCATAATGTCCTAGGAAGATTCCTCCTTTAAGATTTATTAGTGTTTTGCCTACCATAAAATAGTAACTAAGTATATTGCTAAATCAATTGAAAGGCTGCTTTGTTTCATTCCCACTGTTGCAAGTACCTCTGGGCTGTCTGGTGTTCCATAGAGGCTCACAATAACACTGCTAGTCAACCATAGGATGCAATTTGCCTTAACACACACACACACAAACAAAACGTTATAAGCCAGTTTTTGTCTCTTTTTGGGTGTGTAACAATCTAGCAACATGACTGATTAACATTCAGCCAATGATGTCATGAGGTTAGTAAGGTGTATTATATGAAACAAGAAACTTAAAAGGTGAGAAACATGAAGAGCCCATATAAAAGAATGGTAGAAAGGCATGCACTGGGGAAGAAAACAGGAAGAAAGAGAGGGGGGAAAATGAAGGGGTGAAAAGGCTTTTCCTATGACTCAACAGTAAAAATGGATCTTTTCTCACTCATATTATTCCAGTGACAGCACAGTCATCTTCACACGACTTCTTTCAGACATGGCAGCCACTTAAGTACGTTTGTGTAACCACCTTTTACAATAATACTTAGGGGAACATAAGCTCTTTATTCCCCACATCGTAGCCAAACGTTCTTTTAAAAGTGAAAACAGGGGACGCCAGGAGAGCTCAGCAGGCTGAGCACTTGCCTTGCAACCACAAGGTCTGAGGATCGAATCCCTGCATCAGCTGGTGCAAACCCATATGTTGAACTGTGGCACAACCAGGAACCACTGAGCCCTATAGTGAAAGTTCTCACCTTTTATGTGGGAGGACCCCGGTTCAGTTTCAACCCCATGCGGCCCTACATCCACTTGTGCAGAATGAAGCTATATCACAACCAATGATGTACAACTATGGGGACTGCTCTGGGCTCAGCCCCCACCCCCCATTTCTCTCTCCTCTCTTACCTTCTCTCAAACAATAAAATAAATCTTAAAAAACAAATCATATCACTCCTCTAATTAAAAGTTTC
Source organism: Craseonycteris thonglongyai (assembly GCA_004027555.1). Taxonomy (NCBI): domain Eukaryota; kingdom Metazoa; phylum Chordata; class Mammalia; order Chiroptera; family Craseonycteridae; genus Craseonycteris; species Craseonycteris thonglongyai. The sequence continues at coordinate 50,712 of PVKE010005347.1, forward strand.
TAAAGATGGCTCATCAAATTTAAACTATCATCTACATAAACTCTAACCATGGTTCACACACTCATGACCTAAGCCCTACCTGCTTTGCATCTTTATCTCTGTTTACCAGCTATAGCTCACTATCCGTACAACCAGGCTGGACTTCCTGCTTTTCCTTAAATATGCCAAACTCATTGCTCCCTCTGGCGGGAAGAAGTTTCCAGTCTCACAGGAAGAGTGGCTCACACTTTCTCTACTTTTAGGCCAATGTTATTTCCTCAGACATTCCTTCTCTGACCACGAGTATCTAAAATAGTCTCCGATCCACACTCTAACACCCTCTGTCAAATCAGAAATTGTCCCATGTATAGGCAGACCTCAGAGATATTCAGGGTTTAGTTCCAGACCACCCCCATAAAGCAAATCATGCAAGGGAGTCACAAGAATTTTTTGGTCTCCCAGTGCATATAAAAGTTATGATTAAACCATACCACAGTCTATTAAGTGTGCAATAGCATTAGGCCTAAAAAATGAACATATCTTCATTTTAAAATATTGCTAAAAAATGTTGCCATCGTCTGAGCATTTAGCAAGTCATAATCTTCTTGCTGGTGGAAGATCTTGCCTCCATGTTGATGGCTGCTAACTAATCAGGGTAGTGGTTGCTGAAGGCTGGGTGGCTGTGGCACTCCTTAAAATAAGACAACAATGAAGTTTGCCACATACATCAACTATTCCTTTCATGAATGATTTCTCTTTAGCATGCGATGCAGTGTGATAGTATTTTGCCCATAGAACTTCCAAAATTGGGGTCAATCCTCTCAAACCCTGCTACTGCTTTATCAACTAAATTATGCAATATTCTAAATTCTTTGCTGTCATTTCAATAATCTTCACAGCATCCTCGCCAGTAGACCCCATCTCTAGAAACCACTTTCTTTGCCCATCCATGAGGAACAACCCCTCATCCATTAAAATTTGTAACATGAGATTGCAGCAATTCAGTCACATCTTCAGCCTGCACTTCTAATTTGAGTTCTCTTGCAATTTTCAGCACACCTGCTGTTACGTTCCCCACTGTAGTCTTTAACTCCTCAAAGTCATCCAAAAGTTTGGAATCAACTTCTTTCAAACTCCTATTAATGTTGATATTTTGCCCTCTTCTCATGAATCACAAATGTTCTTAATGGCATCTAGAATGATGAATCCTTTCCAGAATTTTTTCAATTTACTTTGCCCAGGTCAATCAAGAGAATCACTATCTATGGCAGCTATAGTCCCAATATATGTATTCCTTAAATAATCAGACTTGAAAGTCAGAATTACTCATTGATCCTTGGGCTGCAGAATGGATGTTGCATTAATCTCATTGTATGTCTCCGTCAGAGCTCTTGGGTGACCAGGTGCCTTGTCAATGAACAGTAATACTTTGAAAGAAATTATTTTTTCTGAGTAGTAAATGTCAACAGTGGACTTTAAATACTCAGTAGATGATGTTGTAAACAGATATGCTGCATTCAGGCTTTGTTGTTTCATTTACAGAGCACAGGCAGAGTAGGTTTAGCAAAACTCTTAAGGGCCCTAGGATTTTCAGGATGGTAAACGAATGTTGGCTTCAAGTTAAAGTCACTAGCTGCATTAGCCCCTAACAAGAAAGTCAGCCTGTCCTCTGAAGCTTTAAAGCCAGACATTGACTTCTCTCTATCTGAAAATCCGAGATGGCATCTTCTTCCAACAGAGGCTCTTTTGTCTACACTGAAAATCTGTTGTTTTGTGTAGCCACCTTCATTCATGATCTTGGCTAAATCTTCTGAGTAACTTGTTACAGCTTCTCCATCAGCGCTTGCTGCTTCACCTTGAAATTTTATGTTATGGAGAACGCTTGTTTTTTATAAACTTCATGAACCAACCTCTGCCAGCTTCAGACTTTTCTTCTGCAGTTTCTTTACTTCTCTCAATCTTCATAGAGTTGAAGAAAGTTAGGGCCTTGCTCTGGATTAAGCTTTGGCTTACAGGAATGTTGTGGCTGGTTTGAACTTCTACTCAGACCACTAAGACTTTACCCATATCAGCAATAAGCCTGCTTCACTTTCTTATCATTTATGTGCTCACTAAAGTAGCACTTTTAATTTCTTCCAAGAACTTTTCCTTTGTATTCACAACTTGGCTAATTATTTGACATAAGGAGCCTATTTTGCCTATCTTGGCTTTCAACATGTCTTCCTCACTAAACTTAATCATTTCTAACCTTTGGTTTAAAGTGGGAAGTGTGTGCCTCTTCTTTTCACTTGAACACTTAGAAGCCACTGTTGTTACTGATTGGCCTAATTTCAATACTGTTGTGTCTCACGGAATAGGAAGAGAGATGGGAAACAGCCAGTCGATGGAGCAGTTGATGATATACAAGCTGTAAAAACAATTTTACTAAATGCCAGCAGTAAGTTCCTAGGAAACACACTGTACAAAATGATCCAAGTCACACTCTCAACCAGTTAAAGTACAGAAATAAGACTTAAAAGTGCAGAATCTATGTGAAGCAAACCACAACATGTACTTGTATGAACCAAGAGAGATTTCCCGGGATAATAGAACAGACTTTGTTTTTATACTTAAGAATTGTGTATCATTTAAGGATTAATAATGTGATAAGGGTCAAGATCATAAATTTGAAGAAAATCATTTTTAAAATTCTCTTGGGCCATACCGTGGACACTGAGGTATAGCGGCAGGACTAGTGTCCAGTGTGGGAGAGAGAGGGGTCCGGGGAGGAGGGCCAGACACCAGAAGCACAAAAGGATCGTGATGGTCCATATGGAGGCAACAGTGGTTGTTAATGCAACCAACCAATGGGTTTTAGACATATCAAATTGGTTACCTCAATATGATTCAGAAGGTGGCAATATTGGAGCAGGCGAGTTAAAGGAAAAAGAGGAATCAATGACTTTCACCTTTAGCAGTATCTGCTGAGTGCCTTCTGTGTGCCAAGCGTGGAATTAGGCACCAGTAACAGTGGATAATTCAATAAAATCATACATTAATTCAGTATCCTCCTAGGAAAGAGAATGGGTGAAAAGACATAGTTCCAACCCATGAGAAACCTACACATATTTCTTTAATTACAAATAAAAATCTAACATGGATCATGACTAGCTGGAAATCAGGAAGCCACTATGCCTTCAAACTGCAGACTAGCCAGAGGAGAACTGAAGTGTTGAACTTCTGGAGAAGAACGCAGAACTGCAAGGAAGGGTGGACGTGAACGTGACCTGTGACTGTGGTTCACACTGAGCAAACGCAGAGGGCGCAGAACCAGAATCCAAGGGGACTGCACTCCCAGGGGAGATTCAGACATGAAAGAGGACCCGGGTCTCCGGGCCACTGATTCTCAGCCCTGGTCACACCTGCAAATGAACAGTGACGGCAGGGGTCACAGCCTGCACAGACTCTGACATAGTTGGTCAGTCGGGGTGGGGTGCCCAGGTGTCAGAAAACACTCAGTTGGCCCGCCTCATGCAGCTCGTATGGAGAACTCCGGAAGCTGACCCCCATCACCGACAGATCTTGGTTTATGGTCTAGCTAGTTTCTGTACTCAAACACAGCTAAGAAGTTTCTAGTCTTAGTGTTTCCAAGTTGCATTAGTCCCCAGTTCTCTGCAAGAATCCTCATAGTCCATACACTCACTTCTTTAGAACAAAGAAACCAAGATGCACGTTTTTGGAATGTTCTAGAAGCTAAATGGCTTTTCCAACCTTAAAATTGCTGAAAGCACATTATACGTTGATGACTTTTCTCTTCCTCTGTTGTAGAAATAAAATTGAAGGGGGGGGGAGTCAAAATCTAAGCCTGCTCCCCCTAAATCTGCATTAAAATAATTGTGCTTAATTTTAGAAATGCTGGTCAACATTGAGCTCTTACAGATCTACCCTCCTTTGCAATATTTTATAGAGAAATAATTATTTTATTAAAGAATATAATCTAAGAACTGATTGGAAGTTTCTATGAACTCGAAAAGGACATTATATTTGCCCATTTGCACAAAAATCAAGTCATTGCAGAGGCCAATGTTATTTCAGACCTTGATGAAACTCATCCCTGTGCACATATCTCATAAACTTAGAGAAAAGTAAACAATCTTGGTCATTATTAGACACATTCCAAAGAAAGAATTAATCTTCTCTCTCAAAGCTCTTGACTCATAATTGTCCTTCAATTAAAGGTCACCATAAAACCCATATTCTCAAAGGGAAGAGAGGAGTGAAGGGCAAAGGGTTCGACTACCCGCGATGTCTTGCTAGTAAGGCTTTCTCTCCCACAGAGGCAGCCTCCGTCTCTCATGGCTTTGCTTGGTGGGGCTGATGTCCCCACACAGGCAAAGTCACCTAGAGACTGAAGTCCAGCAGAACCCATTGTCCCAGGTCCTTCTACTCAAACCAGCAGATTGGACCTCCCCGAGGGCCGCACCTGGGTTGTGTTAGACACGCAGAACCTCAGCTCTGCCCCAAACCTAGCCAATCACATGCTGTGTTTTCACCAGGTCATGGAGGATGTGAATGTGCTTTGAAGTCGGAGAAGCGCTGGGCTACACAGAGCTACTGACAGTGTGGCCAGTGCATCAGCACCACCTGGAAGGGAGGGAGGAATGCCAACCACTGGGCTCCAATCCAGACCTACACAATCACACGCCTGCATGGCTCCAGGTCATCCCAGTGATAGGCAGGTCCGAGCCAGGCTTTCATTCCTCCCTATCCCCAGCATTTACTCCCTGGTCATTGATAGTGTGGGGTGAGACAAAGGAACAGTAGCAGTTAGAGAACAAAGAGGAGTTTTAGCTTCAGAACTAGATGGTACACTCCCCCAGCACCTATGCCAGAGCCAGGGGTCAGCTTCAGCATCTGAAGATGACTCTTAGGTACCCACTCGTGAGAAATTTCAGAATACAATGATTAATCAACCCAGTGGTTTGAAATCTCAATCTTAATTTTTGGCACAGCACATCTTTCATCCTATTTTTTTTTTTAACATCAAAAGGTTGGGTCCTGGCCCACGTTCCTATCCTCATCCCCACTAATGACAACTGACTGAGACGATTAAGAAGAGATCTTTCACAATGATGGAAATCTATCTCCGAACGACCCACATTATCAATGCTGTTGGTAAATTTAATTGTGGGGGCCTAATTTCATGGTAATTTCATGGTATGGGGAATGCAGCTGAAGTCCTCAGAGAATTGACTATGCACTTCATTTGCTCCCTCCTCTCTCCCTCGGCAATATGAGACACTGAGCGAAACTGGTGGAGCTCAGAGTCGGGCAGGGAACAGTCCAGGCACCAGGCAGTTAGCATGTTCAGGGCAATGGTAAGAGCTACAAGGACTGTTGTAGCATGAACCTCCTCTGAGTCCCATCCTGAGCTAGGAAGCACTGAGAAGCACTAAACTCAGCCTGGGAAGTCAGGCATGGCGCTTCTGAGGCTGACCCTCGGTGGGGGAAGGTTTCCTTTTTCCTTCAAAATGCTAACAACCCTGGCTTTGTTAGCTCTTTCCAGTTCTCTTAGTTTCTTGCTATGGGAAGACACTTAGCTTTCCATAGATAAGCCAAAGTAGATTTTCACCTCTTCTCAATGCAGAAGAAATTCTTGCTCTCGATTTCTTTGGTGTTCCCCAATGCTCTTGATTTGACACACTGCATTGGGTGTGTCATAAATGCTCAATAAACACGACTGTTACTAGATTAAAGAGGAAAAGAAAGCTCTTTTTCTTCTGAAGTCCTGGATGACGCTCGTTGAATTGCAATCAAGCTTAACTCAGAATTGATAAAGGTAGATTTGTATTTCATCCTTGCACTGAAGGTTCTCCTAATAAAAACTGACTCTATAATTCTTTCTTGTTTAATATTTATGACCCAAAGTCTTGGGGAGTCAAGAAGAAAAGTGAGTAAGAATTCAAACAAAGAATAAACTTTAAGAGTGAAAGATTAAAAATCAAGTCACTTCTGAAATATAAATAAACTTAGGAAAAAATGGAAGGCATTCAGTTGGAAACTATAAACATTAAGAAGTTTTGTACAATAAAAAATAAAGAAATGAAAATATTGAAACTAAAATACCAAGTACTAGCTGTGTATCCCTGGGCAAGTAATGCAAACTTTTGTTCCCAATGAGATATTACAAACAGAAAGGAACAGAGTAATAGAGCAAGTAGCTATGTATCCAGCACTTAGAATTAACAAATGTTAACATCTTGCTATATTTGTTTTAGGTTTATAAAAGAAAGAAAACTTTAAAAGTATAACAGAAATTCTCTTTGATCCCTCCTACCCTAATTCCATTTTCTAAAGGTAAATGACGATCCATTATTTGTAATAAGTTCATATTTTTCCTATATATAATTGTATTCATGAACAATATGTTGTATTGTTTTATATGTTTAATTTGACACATATGGTATCACGCTGTGTATGTCCTTTTTGAACTTGATTTCCCCATACAATATTATATTTTAAAATTTTATATATTTGGATACTAGTATATCTAGTTCATTTACTTTAACCAACATATAATATCCTTTTATTTCCTGTAAGCTATTCACCTAATCATGGACAATAAAGTATTTCTAATTTGGGGCTACTATTAAAAATACTCCCAAATAAGCATTTTTGTATATGTATTTTTGCTATTTTTTTAAGAATTTCAAAAATTTAACTGCATTGTTTATTATCTATCTTTGGAATATGTTGAGACTCTCTGGAGTTTAATGGTCAATTTTTGACAACATTCCATATATAAATGACTACTCACATATTAACTCATGTATTGAATCACACTCAATTCTAACTGTTCAAATTTCCTATATTCTAACCAATTTTTCACATTGACCTATCCATTTCTGAGAACAATGCCTTGATATTCTTTTTTTATGACCAAGGAGTTGCAAAATTCTACTTAAAAGTCATACATTTTCTTATGTATGTGTGTAGGCATTGTGATTAGGAATCACATGTTTGTGAATGTGACATCTTAGCATGTTGTTTCTAATATCTTCTCACTTTTTTCATCTTAAATTTTATTTTATCTGATATTACTGCTATAACAGCTTTTACTGGTTAGTATTAGGATGTAGTTTCTCCACCCCTTTACTTTAGGCTTTTCTGTGTCATTCTGTTAGGTATTGTTCTTATAACCCATATACAATTATATATAACTACTCTTTTAGAAATCCAATTTGAGTCTTTAATTGTTAATAGCTCACTTTAATCAATTTATAATTTTTCCAATTATTGATCTATTTGGATTTGTCTCCTATTTTTTATATTTTATATTTATAATGGTTTTCTTCTTTATTTCTCTATTTTCTATCTTCTATTTCCTTTAGGTCAACAAAATATTGACACTGTCCTATCAGAAATCCCATTATTAGTTATTTATCCTGTTGAATTTAAGAGATCAAAATCACATGTATATGAAGATGTTCCATGAAACTTTATCTATAATGTTGGGTTAAAAATATATAGCCAACATTAAAAAACATGATGAAATATTTTACAACAGCAACTATTTATGAAGCCTAGTATAATGAGAAAATGTTAAATGATATTCTAGTATTGGGAGGAGAAGCAGAACTCAAAATTCCATGTCTACCATGTAGACCACTATTTCAATCATGTAGATATATGTTGGTATTTGGTTAAAATATGTTCAGCCCATAAGTTCCTTTAAGAAGCATTGCTCTTCTCTGCTGTGGGTGCTATGTGGGTGCTCTGGCACATGCAATTTGAACATTTGACTCAGCCTATGTCAAACATCCCTTGCTGTTTTTCACTCTCAACAATCCTAGGCAGTGATGTGTATTCTCAACCAGGAAGTTCTCCTGAATTCCCTGAATTAGTCAGAGTTCTCCAGAAAAACAGAATAGGATGGATGGATGGATGGATAGATAGATGATAGATGATTGATTGATAGGTAGGTAGGTAGATAGATAGATAGATAGATAGATAGATAGATGATAGATAAATGATAGATAGATGATAGATAAGGTAATAGATATAGATGGTGATTAGATAGATAGGTAGGTAGATAAATAGATAGATGACAGATAAATGATAGAGATAGATAGATAGATAGATAGATAGATAGATAGATAGATAGATAGGGGATCGATGATAGATGATAGATAAATGATGGATGGATGATAGATAGATAGATAGATAGATAGATAGATAGATAGATGATAGAGATAGATGGTGATGATAGACAGACATTGAGAGAGATATATGACACATACTTATTTTTTAAATTGACTCACAAGATTGTGGACTTTGGTAAATTCAAAATCTGCAGGGTAGCTGGAGATGATACTGTGGTTCGCAAAGGCAGTCTGTCTGCTGGCAGAATTCCTTCTTTTTTGAGGGAGGTCAATTTTACTCTATTAAGACCTTCAGCTAATTACACAAGGCCCACCCACATTATAGAGGGTAACCTGCTTTACTTAAAGTCTGCTGACTTAAATGTTAATCTCATCTAAATACACCCTTAGAAGCACCAAATGTCTGGATACCATTGCCTAGTCAAATTGACATACAGAATTAGCTATCACACTTACTTTGTTCATGTTATCCATCCATCCATCCATCCATCCATCCATCCATCCAGTAAATTTTCACTGAAGACCAAATAAATGCCAGGCATTGTGGTCCTTTCACTTACCCATGGTGACGCTCCCCGCTCATGGTAATAAATCCCAGATTAACTGGCCACCCTCCCACCCAGGGACTCTGGAAACTTCTTCGCTTTGAGCGAGGAAGGCCCTATTTAAAAAAAAAAAAAAAAAA